>JBAMDN010001418.1:0-19880 GCA_037074945.1 Tetracladium marchalianum
CAAGTTGAGCGTCCTTCACCCCCACCGCCGAGTGCGATGAGTTCCGATCAGGGGGTCGGGGAAGTCTGCTGGTGGTGTTGGAGGTGCTGTAGGACTAGCACTGGGGGCTTGTGGCCGCTTGTTGGCGTGGTTGGTACTCTGCCTTCTTCTTCTTGAGGAGGCAAAAAGGAAGCCGAAGTTGCTCGACGGAGTTGGGACTGTGGGAGAGAGGACCAAGATCCCATCGAGATCAATGAGTGAGTACAAAAATCGTGCTCGGTACGGATGGACGACAAGTGGGTGGAGACTTGGAGACCAAAATGCTCAGGAATCGAGGACTAGTAGGCTTATGCCGGTGAACCCCGGTAAATACCATTTTGGTCATTACAACAAGGGACAACAAGAGTAGGGAATCTGTCAACACCATGCGGGACGACCACGACTTACTCGCGGCGTGTACACGGACAAAAACTATCCTCCGTGCTACAAATGCGATGCGAGATCAACTCGTTAATTCTGCGCTTTCTAGATTTTTCCTCCTCTCACGCACGCACACGAAACGTAATGACTCTTTTTTCCAATTTTCAATTTTTCGAAATCTCAAAACCATGGTTTGGACGTTAGCACAATTCAATATTTTTTTCGGCGTTATAGTGATCCCTGTACATACCTACCCACAGAAGGAAGGGGAACGAGAGAGGGGGCATGGGGGCATGGGGGATCGACAGTACAGCATGACGTTTTGCAAATCCTGATTTAGGCTTTTGCATGCCTCGCTACTTTGATCAATCCCAGCAGCCAAAGTGATAAGGAGATGGCTCTTCCTCTTCGTATTTTTTCGCTTCGACTTCTTTTTATTCTGTAATTATATTTGAGGAGGAAAAGGTGATGATGGAGGGTTGGTTGGATTGTAGACGGGATTGACGAGCGGGATTGATGGTGGAAATTGGGTGGTGGTTGATAAATAGATGAAGTCTACAGACGAGATCAGTAGTAGAGGTGGATTGAGATTGTGCATGTACATACCAAAGAGACCACACCCACTCAGCACACACATATACGCAGATGCAGTGCGCACTGACCTGGCCCGGTTGTGGCGTAAATTAGGGTTGGGGTGATGCATACAGCAAATGAAAAAGCAAAAAAGCATATATACATAGTAGAGTTTAATTGCCTTCTTTTTGGGTGATGTTTGATATGTGTTCTAAAGTTTTTAAAGTTGAAGGAAAAAGATTTCTGATAACAAGGTCGAGCTTCCTGAGGGTTGTTTTTGAGGTGCAGTCTGCTGAAGTGGGGGATCTGAAGAGTTGGCGAGGTGAGGCGCAGATTACTGTATGGATAATCTCATGCTTCTCACTTCGCTTCACTTCACTCCACTTCACCTCACCTTTCGTATCTACTTTAGAAGACCCTCTCAGTTCACCTCATCTAGAATACAAATACTCTTACAAGGAAGGGTCAATCAAAGCTTTCCATTCCAGCCACAAGCAAAAAAGGAACAGCGAGGTTGTCAAAGAGCCCGCCATATCTCGATCTAAAAGACACACACAGCCC
Source organism: Tetracladium marchalianum (assembly GCA_037074945.1). NCBI lineage: Eukaryota > Fungi > Ascomycota > Leotiomycetes > Helotiales > Tetracladium > Tetracladium marchalianum. The sequence continues at coordinate 1,534 of JBAMDN010001418.1, forward strand.
TTTCTGCTCCTCCAAATCTCAATCTCAATCCCACAAACTCAATCTCGATCTCGATCTTGACTCCACCACCACGGACACCGACCGTCACTGTCTGTGCCTAAACAAGGTGTCAACAAAAAAAAGATCAATCAGTTTGACTACCCAAACTCACATTCAACTACTCACTACTTCAACTATGCAGGTCCGTAAGGAGATGAACGACTTGTTTGTCTTCATTGTGGAGAAAATGAATGGAATAATATTTCAATTCAACAGACAGCTGCGCACATTCGATGCGCAACAAAAACAACAACAACAACAACAACAAGAATTTATACCGCATTCACTCGATTTGAGAGGGAATCCTGGATTGAAAGAGTTGTTTAGGGTGTATGGTAGAGTTGGAGAAGATGGTGGTGGAGGGGAAGGTGTGTGGCATGGTGAGTGGGCGGTTAGTTTAGTGGTTAGTTTAGTGGTTAGTTTGGTTATCGGTGTGGCTCTGGTATTATTCGGAGTGACTTCGGGTTTAAAGATTCTTTGGGTAAAGAGGGAGTTGGGTGTGTGGAGGGAGAGGGAGAGTGAAGTGACAGAGAGGAATGGGAAGAAAACGAGGCTGAGAAGAAAGAGGGTGCGAGGGAGGAGGAAGTGTGTGTGCCAAGAGGAACGAAAGAAAAATGTCAATGTTGGTGATGAGATGAGATGAGATATAGAGGAATAAAGATGATCAGAGAGGGAGAGAAGGCTCAAGAGAATTAAAGAAGAAAGACAATTGACACGGAGACAAAAGCAATGAAGGAGATATTCCATGAGCATCAACGCCACCTGATGGATGCTGTTCCTTGTAAAGCTTGATTTCGTTCAGGAACTTGGCTCTTTCAGAGTTCGTTTGATGGGAGAGGTCATGCTGGTCAGGAAATCAAGGCTGGTCTGTTAAGTTGGGTACTCGAGGCCCATCGCTTCGAAATATGCCCTTGCTTGATCCGTTGGTCCAAAATAGATCTGGTGACCTTCACATAAGACGATAACCTTGTCAAACAGCTAAACGGAAGAGCTTGATCAGCCAGATGCCAAGGTTCGCTTATCTGGATACTTACTTCATAGGCAGCCTGCGGGCTTTGGGAGATCGGAACGACCGAAGTGCTACCAAAAACATCGCTCTATTATGTCCGTAGAGTTCTACAAAACCCTATCGCATTCATCGAAGTCAAGCTCCCGGGTACTGTTGTCATAAAGTTGTAACGGAGCATATGATAATGATGCCTGTGCAACCGTCACTCGTTTCCTCTCGGGTCCAAGTCTTACCTGATCTGCTAAAAACGTCGGTTATGTAATTATCTATGAAAAATATCTAGACGTCGCTAAGTAACTGTCACGGGTCGAAGGCAAAGGGGTTAATAAACAAGAAGAATGAACCTCAGGGAAGAGAAGAAAGTCTTCGTACGAGAGATTCTATGTAAGGGGTCCGTACGTATAGGCCGTCTCGCGGTCATGTCACGAGGTCACGTGAGCGGAGTCTTTCAGAGCTAATCATAGATCATGGGTGCTACCCGTCGCACTGCGAAGTAGAACGAACTTAACGTAGATAAGTTTTTAAAGACCTGCTAAATAAAGCTATAGGATTTTAGCTAGTAGCCACTACTCTTAGAGGATCCCTCTGTAATTACAGGAGAGTTCGACATGGCGGTGTTACGTGCGAGTTGCCGGATCCCGACCGACCCTCGGTTTTTTTTGATGCGGGCTTGGGTATAGTAGCCACGAGGCGAATTTGTTCGGAGCCATTCCTTAGAAGCAAGTTCAAATAAATATGTACTAAGCTAACAAGAAAACAGACTAGCTTACTAAATTGTTAATCGTAGTAATTTCTAGACGACGAACACCCCGTGTAATACGCTGAGCTTAGATCTTGTACTCATCCCGAAAACCTTTGTAATAATAAAGGATCTTGTACTTAAACGGTTAGATAACCCGGAAGACTAGTTTCTGTTTATTGATTAGAGGTATAATTAGAATCAGTGTTTTAACTAATCATAGCTTTTAGAAGGATATCTGATAAACTTTGTGGTCAGAAAATCGAAATATTCACTACCACGTCGCTATTTCCCCTAGGGGGGCTAATGATGGAAATGTTTGAAGCAAGGTGTTTTCATTTATCAAGAGACTGCGCGTCATGTTGCGGTGGCGGGGATCAAGCAGACGAACCCACGATACTGAGGGGAACCTATAGGTTAGAGAGAGTCGCTTGAAAAGAAATATAGTGTTGATGAGATGGCTGTTGGCGAGCGTAGATGTTAGGTGAAGGAAGATTGCGTCCTTGGTGAGAGTCGAATATTTTTAATTTTGCTTTCACGCCTTGTCTTCATACCTTGTCCTGAAACCTTGTATCTTCCGATCTCGTGAATATGCCGTCCCTCCTCCTTCGACGTTCATCGTCGCCATCTTCTCTGTAAGTTATTAGTAACTTGAAGACTCTAGCATTGCCTATATCTCGGCTAGGAGCGCATATCCTAGCTATCCCGTTGCATCGACTTGTTCTGCTCGCTGGCTTCTTGTCGAGTTCACTCCTCGCGATCTGCTGCCCGTCTTCGGTTTCTCTTCAAAACGGGCTCCTCTTCAAATTGGGCTTCTCTTTAAAACGGGCTTCTCTCTAAAACTTGCCGTATCAAAAACCGTCGTGTACCAGAACTCATCTGTCTGAACCGGCATGCAGTGAGAGTTCCCACCAGAGCTGATGTGTTCAATCTGGCAAGTGTTGAGAATTGCGTATGTCCAAAATTGATGCGTCAAGGAAGGTTCAAGCTGCTGTTGTCGATTTTGGCTCCAGCCTAGCCAATTAAGCGAGGATCTTCCGCGACCTATATATCTACCCATCTAGATCACCTCATGCAGGGCTCAGAATTGGCATTTGTCCCAAGCAGATCCAACATTTGCTCCATCTAATTAGGGATCATATCTCTGCACGCTGTGTCTGCACCTTGTTTCGATAAACTGGTCCTCGACATCAAATGACTCTTTCCTGGTTCATTTTTTTTCACGTGTTTCAACAGTCGATTCAGACTGACCTTAGAGCGAGGAAGCCATTGCCTTAGAGGCTGGCGCCTTACAGTGAGCATATATCGTGACCATTTCCCAGAACTTCTCGACAGCTCGCTCCACCGGAAGGCCATTAATAACTTTACAATTGCAGATTGACCTCTGGTAGCCCCAAAGCTAGCCCACCTATCTAACCACAGTATTTGGGAAAGTAAAAAGTACTATGATATGAACAACCCTGTACGTATGCATTATGACTTTCGGTGGAAGATCTCCCAGCGTGGAATCCTCAGGGCCAGACACACAGATCCTGTAGTGTACGGAGATGGCACTGGCAGGAGAAGAGAGAGAAAAGGAGGGTAAAGCAGACGGTAGATGAATGAGGAGTTGAGATCCGAATGAATCACCGTAAGAACAAGAAGCTGATTCAGTGGTATGTATTCGTCTGAAGAGAAGAAGGAGAGAGAAGCTCTCCTTCTTCCTAAGCTATCTACGAGTGTTATGTCAGGTGACTCTGCCAAGCCGTGTCCTGAGTACGCCCCCAACAGATCCCGATCTCTTCCTAGCTCTGAGCGATCTCTGGAACATCAGCTTTCAGGCACGACTTAAAAGCCTTCTACAGGATGAGAATAGGTTTCCAGGACATCCTTATACATGCGAAGAAACGATCGTCGAGATATCGATCGAGGGGAGCCGTCAGCGCGGCCTGAAAAAACCATATAAGAAGCCGGAGATCGATTGGCAGATACTTGACCAACACATGAAGGGTAAGTGACTTGTTTAGCAAGGGAAGGAAAATATCTTTCAGCATAGAGTTTATTTATAAGGAAGTTGCCGGTTAAGCTACGATGGCGCAAAGCAAGAGCAAAAAGACAAGCGCTACTGAGGCTCAAAAGATTCAGAGAGCAGCCGAAGCTAGTCCCTGGAGCCGAGTCTATGAGCATTATCGCTGCAGAAATATGTGAAAAGATCTTCGAACTTGCTGAAATTATGCCTGTTCTTCCCCATTCTAGTTGGCTCCATTTTCACCTCCAGCCCTTCGTTTTCTTACTTCGTTAGAGGATGGTCTATCATGAGTCGATTTTGAATGTGTCAAGTCCATGTCTTCCTTGACCTGATTTGACTTCATAGAAGATGGGACTACCGGTAGAGGCGATGTGGTAACATTGTCCATTTGCGGTGAAGTGAGGCTGTTACCTATAGCACCAAACCGACTGCTATAACGATCTTTGGACATCTCCCGAAGCGTGTCGGCCGGCATTGAACCCACTAGTTGCATTGACCTCCCTTTAGATCTCACCAATCCGACACTGAAGAGGTCCGCAAGAGCTGTTACCACAACTTGATCGCAGTCTCCTTCAGCAATGACTTCCCCGATGATATGTATCTTCTGGCTGGATACTTGGTTGGATGCCTCTTTGCAAACTTCCAAACACTGCTTTGAGTAGTTGATCTCCTCCTGCAATAGCCGTGTTTCGCTTTCGCGACTAGCGGCCCCATTGAGCATCATTGAGTCAAGGCGTTCCCGAAGACGGCCGATTGTCTGTGCCAAATTCTCTCGGTTCTCGTTCAAGGTTTTCTGAGTTAGAACTTGCGCTTCAAATTGGTCCAATACATATCCCGCACTCTGCTGGACTGTTTTGTTTTGAATTGTAGGTTGTCCATCCTGTAAGGATTGGATATAAGAGCTCGCTCGCTCACAGATTTGAACGCATTGTTTCGTCACAGCTTTCTCGTTCTGAAGATCTATGCTCGAATCCTCCAGATAAGTTGAGTGGTGTGTAGCAAGGAATAGCAATTTTTCATCGATCCGTTGCAAACGCACGTCAAGATTGTAAGCTGTATCCTTAACCATCTCATTGTAATCCTCGACAACTTGTTGAGTAAGTCTAGAAGAATGCCTAAGAGTTTGGTTAACAAAACCTTTTCATAAAGCATAAGGGCGCGAGTGGGGAAACTTACATGGTAATTGTGCCCAGGCCAATCGTGATCGTTGCCTTGTAATCCGCTAAGGTATCGATGAATTCATTGATATCGCCTCTCATAAACTCCATCTTTGCCCAATCTTTCAGACCAGTTTTTGATTTCGCGCTAAACACTTTCATAGCATCGTCGAAGTCGCGAGACACCTGGGCGCATCGACTTATAGGGCCCTTTAAAAGCACCAAAATCGACGTCTCCTCATTAGCGACCTCTTCCAGCGACTTCAAAATGTTGATAAGATCGGTGAGACCATCTTGTAATCTACCTAATGTTTTGTCGCGAGCCTTATAGCGTCCGACTGTCTCGTTGAGCGCTTTGGCCGTTGTGATTGCAGCCGTGATAATGGTCAAAGGATCCATGGCCGAAAGGTTTGGAAAGCAATATTTTCATGTATTGGCTTGAGGGAAAACTATGTCGAGGCGTACAGCAGAAGGTGTTGTGAGGATGCAAAGCCGGTGGAACAAAAATCATCCGTTCCGGATCCTTGCCTTGGCAGTGGAGGCATCCATCAAATCCAGAGTTAGCGGGGTCAAGAATTATTAGCCTTTATCATGTCTCTTCACGCTGTTCTGTACTTCCTCGACACTGAGTCAGTCATCCCTGGGGCGCTGTTTTCAACACTATTTTTGAAAGCAGGAGAGGCGAGGTGTGAGCCACTAGTGCGGATTTTCGTGTTCATCCTTCAACAGCTGACAGCTACGTGTAGTCGCACAAATCTCCCGAACAATATCCTACGATCTTGAGTCCGTCTGACAGTATTTCTTTCGATCAAGGCAAATTTTTTCATGCTAGTGCCCTACGGACCTACGGAGCACATATCACGAAGGTGTAACTACTTCCCGAAAGCTTAGCATTGCCTTATCTGGTTGCAGAATGAAGACATTGGTGTAGAGAATGCTTCGGTGCGAATACCCACACTGGGGCACGAATACTCCATGGCTTCGATACCGAGCTTCTTCTTTCGACGGCGTGTATAAATGGGGATGCCAGCGAGGCGAGGTACCTGCTTGAAGGTGGCACGTATCACTCCTCCTTGAATGTTTTCGACGGAAGACCATTAAACCTAGCAGCTTAGCATGGCTATCGACAGGTGATCTACCTGCTTATGGGACATAGGGCTTTAGTATCACAAGAGAATATATACCACCAGACGGCGATATACTAAGCCTTAAAAGGGCACAGGTATGTAGTTAAGAAACTTATCCTCGCCGGAGGAGGAGACCTATTCTATATGGACTTAAAAGGCTAAACATTGTTGTATTTGGCTATGAGGAGCGAATCTGAGGAAACGCTGGCTCTCTGTTAGTAAGGTGCGTGGCAGGATCTGCTGAGATTTGTGTAGCGTCATAGCCTTCTATCTAGCTTCAAGAGATAGCTCTCGTCTCCTTGTTAATCAGGGGGTGAGTTTTAACTATATACAGGCACTACGTGTTAAGAGCGCTTAGACGACCGGGTTTAGAGCGCTAAGTCGCGGACAGCCAGCTTTATACTAAGCTTCAGTCAGGTGACCTCGCTTTCTTGTGACACAAAGTTTCCTATTATATAATAATGACCCGTCCTAAATGGAATATCTAGGGGAGAGCTCCTCTCTTTCCCTTCGTATAAAGAGAAGGAAGTCATACGGAATTCAATAATTACTTAACCAAGAGAGAACAGAGAAACCTTTATCAAATGCGTGTTAATTTTTACCTTGGTTTTTACTAACACCTTTATATTAGATTACTAGTAGTGTATGCAATACAGAAGTTAAAGTGAGAGAGATACTCTATCTAATGGACCTGTTTCACTGTCAAGACCTTAGTAGTTATAAACTATTATAAAGCTAATAATCAGAGTAGACCTCGATCCGGTCCTGTACCGATATAAGTTCGGCGCGGTGTCTTTAAATATAAACGTAATTACAAATCTTATTATTGTTTTGATCTAACAATACTACTACATGATGCTGTGATTGTGATGAATTAACGATACTGCGAGATACCTGTCAATACACTACGGCCTCCGTTGTATTAACTTACAATATTAAAGGTCCGTAAAAGAGCTGATATTGTAAAGAAGATAATTACTACAAATGGAATGGTATAACTTCAATCCGGTAAATTAGGTAAGCAGTTGTCGGAACTCATGTACGCTGGAGCGCTAGGTACTCCTGCGAGCTCTGCGAGCAGCATTCACCTAGTTGAATATAATGAAAGGTATCTAAATACATGTAATAACTCCGGTCCTAGATGAATTTAAGATTGAAAATGCCATCCTAACGCCATAAAATGAATGCAAACACTTTACCTCTCTGCGGGCTCCAAATCCGAGTCACAACCTCGCAGAAATCTCCCTCTCCTCACCCACTAACAAACCACTCCTCCCTTTACCAGCCTTCAAAGTCATTTCACTCACCCCCTTAACCTCCTCACCCCACCCCATCCTTTCCACCAACCTCTCCCAACTCCTCATCGCTCTCTCCGCATGCTCCACAGGCACCTGCTCCCCCTTCTCCACCAACGTCCTACTAAACAACTCCATACTAATCCAACCTTTATACCCCAACCCCTGCGTCACAGCTCTCACGACCTCTTCAACAGGTAAATACCCACCTCTCTCCTCCTCACAAGCAAACAACCTCGCATTTCTACTCCAACTCATCCTCGGCCTCTGCTCTTTATCATAAAATGGGTGTTTCTCATCTAAAACCGCATCTAGCCTCTCTCCATCAACAACTTGCATGTAAAACACCTTCTTCACGTCGATTGTACGCGCTAGTTTAGCCATGCTGAATTTGAATCGCTCCTGAGCGTCGGGACTGGTCTTCCCATCAGCTGAGGTGGGATCGCCGAATTCGCGACCAGCGATGTTATATGTATCGAGACAGAGGCCAAAGTTAGGTCTGTTCACTGCTTCAACGACTTGCCATGCCTTCTCCCAGGTATCGAAGAAAGTCCCAAAACATAAATTCTCAAAGGCAAATCTAAATGGTGGGTTTTGCGCAGCGCCAAGATCGGAGATGTGCTGGAGGTCACGAGCGACGATGGTGAGGTCGCCGGTCATGCTTTCGGTGAGGTAGGTGCATGGGATTTGGATGATGTCGGTTTGGAGAATGTGGCATATTTTGAACCAGAGGTGGAGTTCCTCGAGTTTGGCAGCTTTGGCGGTTGGGTCGAGACAGCCTTCATAGTTGGAGAAGGGGCCACAGCCGATGATTTCAAGATTGAGTGAATTGGCTAGTTGTCGTATTTCGTAGGCGGCGAGAATTTGGTTGGCAGGTGAAGGGCAATCATCATCTTTGTTGTGAGATGGATATGATTTGGCGAGGTAGATTAGATCTTCGAAAAAGATTTCGATTCCAGGAAGACCAGCATCCGCTGCAGCTTGGAATTTGGAGTGGATGGAGTGAACCCAGGCTCGCTAGGAATTAGTTAGTAAAGCATGTTGAAGCAAACAATGAATTGAACCTACGCCTAAGGACATGGAGGCTATCGCCGGTCTGAATGTCATTGTGTTTGATTTGGTTTTACTATCTTGGGGAAGAGCAAGGGTTGTAGTAGACTTCGGAGTCGATATTAAAAATCCACACAAGGAGAAAGACAAACGACGAACGGAACGTAGAATGAAAGACATCAGGATTTGTGATGCATTTGAGATTAATATGAAGCAGAGAGCAAACTAGTTTCTCTTTTGATACCTAACACGATATAAAGCACATCTGTGTCTCCACAAGTGGTTAAGAAATTAGCAGAGGCTACACTTCACTACAACAGTTCACCCCGGATCAATGGATTGCCCCAAATATAAGCACGGAAGAGTCCTGGATGAGGCAGGTTATGGTCGGCTTACATCCCGCTGAGGTTGACGTCGTTCGTTTGGTCGGGTGAATCTTCTTCCCATAGTCCGTAACAAGACTAGCGCGATCAACATGTCTTGGCGTTAAATCGGAGTTTTCGATTTTCTTGATGTGGCGGAATGAAGGTGATGAAACCCTCAACCTGCATTTGTCAATTCACAAAAGCTGGGGAGATGATTAAATAGAAAAGAAAGTCCCACGTCTTTCAACTCATCTAGTCCTAGACAATTAGTCGAGTCGGGCCAGAAAATCTGGGAGTATGGGATCCAGCTCAGTGAAAACGCCACCTCTGATACCTACCCAGATACCTGGGCCAGGCGGTCCAACCACTTGTATCGTATGAAATAGGATCGAGATAATCGTATTCATGAGCCGCGTCTATCGTTCTGCAGTCGATTCCGTCAATACTCCGCTCCTTGAGCCACCACAGGGATTGGGAGTCCCGGTCAATCGTGATTTTATTAGCGTTGACATTCCGAAGGACTCGGGGATGTCAAAGCAAAGTCAAAGTAATGTGTAGTAGAGTTGATAAGGCGAAATCGCGGTGGGAGCACAGAGAATATATCTGGTTGAAAAAAGAGAAGGCACAACTCGACAAGACAGACGACCTATTCGATGAGCAGATGATGCATCGTATATTTGGTTACAGAGTAGCAAGGGTAAAGCTGTATGGCACGGATGGGAACAATCAAATTTGAAGTGAGAGCAGAAATCGCGCACAAGAAAGCCAGCGGATGTCTCTCTGCTCTTACAGGTTTCTAGATGTATTGGTGGTTGATGGGGAAATAACATGATGTATCTCTTCCTTGGCTGCCCCGATTGGCAAAGACAGAAGACCGCGAAACGATTCAAACGAATGGGAGATTCCTGCAAACTTGCTGAAGACAACAAGGTCTTCACAACTATTTTTCCCAACCCAGGCGAAAACTTTCTCCTGCGTCAAACTGAGGACCCAACACAAAAATAAGTACAAAGTATGTTTGAGATCTTATGTTGCCCCTTATCCACCTAGCCTAATGAAAGGACATAGCATACGCAGAGAATAGGGCGCTTTACATGTCTGCATCCGCGCAATCCGAAGATTCATTTAATATGCCAACGCTCCGTTAAGAACAGCTCTCTAGATGAGAAAAGCTCCTGCAGTCTCGATAGACTGCATCGCTGGGTAAAACGGAAGAAACGAAAATGGAAAGAGAGAACACAGAAATACCATCAACTTCTACCCTTCATTTCGCAACATCGAGAAATGTCATAAATGTCATTGAAAAGGCCAATTTGATAATGCCCCAGAAGACCATCCCAATCCCCAACTCCTCGCTAGATATATTGATCGAACAGGAAAACAAAGTACCTCGAACAAACATCCATCTAATCGTAAGTATGTGTAAACAATGACGAGATAGACTCGCCGTAGTGATTTCGCCGGATCGCCTCTGCCAGAAGATTGGACAAGTCCAGAATAACCAATTTCTTGTTCTCATGGACCCTCTCTGGCGGGATAGGGAATGAGTTTGTGACGACAATTGTATCAATGCATTCACAGGCTTGCAGCTCTTCCAGAGAATCACCACCAAATAAACCGTGTGTTGCGATCACATACACTTTCTTGGCATGGCCGCGCTTGACGACTGTTTCAGCTGCCGCAATCCAGCTGCCAGCTTTGTCAATCATATCATCGACTATGAAGACTGTTCGATTCTTCACGTCTCCGACGAGGGTAATCATATGCTCGACTGCTGGGTCGCTGAAACCTTCATCTTCCTCGTCGGAACTACCATGAGCATCTGCGGTACCACCGAGTGCGGAAGGTTCTGGATTGAAGAAGGACGAGGCTCTTGACATCTCCATGGGGTCTTTATCGGGATCTTCTAGAATCATGGAGCTCGACATAGCTGACTGTGTAGGAGAGGGATAATCGTCTCCCACAATGTGACCTTGAATAAGTCGTCCATGCGTGATGTCTCTGGCCCGCTCATCTGTGTAAAGAGACTCGTCGACCTCTACAGGAGAGTCTTGCAGAGCACTCTCGGTGTTCACCAATGGCGATCGCATTGGCAAGGGGCCGAGATGGGCTGTTCGCAACGGTGATGGCATTGTTCGACGCGGCGAAGAAGCACTATCCTGACGGGTATGGCCCGAACGAGGTGGGGTTGTCTTCTGTTCTGGTTTACTTGGTTCCGAGGTGACACTGATTCTGCTGTTTCGTTTGTACTCCTGCTTGGGTGGTTCGTCTCCAATATGAAGTTTGTCAACATCAGCATCGAAATCTGGCTCAGGTGGCAGCGTATCGTAGCGATTCAAGATCATACTTGAGCTCATGGTGTCCCCTCTATTGCGCCTCCTATCAGTTGTCACCATTCCGAAGTTGAGCTTCAGCGCATCAGCCAGAGATGTGACACGTTTGGTTCCACCGGCATTCTTTGACACCACAACAGCCTCTCTCCATGTTGGAACATTGTGTCGAATCCATCGTGCTATCAATGGTTCTGCGTGCAGATTGTCCACCGGGCACTTGAAAAAGCCCTGCATTTGCGAGGCGTGAAGGTCGATGGTGACAACATGATTGATTCCAGCAACGTGAAGCAGATTAGCTAGCATGCGCGCAGTAATTGCTCCTCGATGCACCTTCTTCTTCGATTGTCTGCTGTAGGGGAAGTAGGGTAGGATAGCTGCCCACATCAGCTTGTTCCACAATGCACAATTGAAGGGTTGGAGAGCTGAAAAGTACCTGTGATCTTGTTTGCAGAACCTCCTTTGCAAGCCGAGATGAGAATGAGAAGCTCCATGATGCTATCATTGATTTTCTTGCTACCAGACTGAACAATAAAGACATCCTTCTCTCGAATGCTAGTCATGATCTTGACGCTGGTTTCGCCCTGGAAAAGCCGTTAGCCCCGCGATCTGGGCACACAAGCTGGAATGCCGAGCATAGGTAATCCGGTACTTACATTGGCGAACTGGGTGAGTTCGACAGCTGCAGGCATCCTCAATTCGAGCATATCTGCTGGGTGAGGGCCGGGCATGAGCTGCCGGCGAAGATGAGAGTGTTGCGCATCGTGATGTTGTGTTTCTGGAGGTGGAGAGGGAAAGAAAAAGATGGAATTTGTAGGAGATTTTTGAGTTTAGGCCTTGGCCGACAGGGCACCTCAAAGAAGGTCGGGGAGCCAGTCACAGGGTAGAAACATTGGCACTCACCCACCAATTCTTAATACCTCGCACCACCAACAAGAGATACCAGTATCCTGCATTGCCCGCGCTCAGGTGATGCTGTACATGATATCTTCTTCATCCCTACAACCACCAGCCAATATCTTATGCATTGCGATGCTGTGAAGACTACGTGCGCCCCAATCAATTCTCCCCAATGGCTCAACATGGGCATTCCTCATCTAATCGCTCTTCTGGAGCGACATTCGAACGTGGAATACCTTGGCCAACAATCTTTAGTCATTGATGGTCCTGCCTTTGCCTATTTTATTTACTTTCGCTGTCTAGCAAGCAGATCTTCTGGTGCGACACCATTTGAAACAATTCCATCCTATGCGGAAATAGGGCAGGCTGCGATACAGTGGCTGGATGAGCTCCAACAAGATGGGGTTGAGATGTAGGTTCCATACTCTGCTGTACAAGTTTGAAGAGCGCCCTCCGACTAACTTTGTCAGTAAGAAGATATACTTGATGGCTTCCTGCCCTCCTCGAAACTTGACACCAGGTTGACACGGCTGATCAGTACCACAAAGCGAATGTCAGATTTTTATTATACGAACCTGACACCACAGCTCTCCCTCATCGCACAATAAGACTTCGAGGAGAGCTGTGGTGTCAGGTTCGTATAATAAAAATCTGACATTCGCTTTGTGGTACTGATCAGCCGTGTCAACCTGGTGTCAAGTTTCGAGGAGGGCAGGAAGCCATCAAAGTAGATCTTCTTACTGACAAAGTTAGTCGGAGGGCGCTCTTCAAACTTGTACAGCAGAGTATGGAACCTACATCTCAACCCCATCTTGTTGGAGCTCATCCAGCCACTGTATCGCAGCCTGCCCTATTTCCGCATAGGATGGAATTGTTTCAAATGGTGTCGCACCAGAAGATCTGCTTGCTAGACAGCGAAAGTAAATAAAATAGGCAAAGGCAGGACCATCAATGACTAAAGATTGTTGGCCAAGGTATTCCACGTTCGAATGTCGCTCCAGAAGAGCGATTAGATGAGGAATGCCCATGTTGAGCCATTGGGGAGAATTGATTGGGCGCACGTAGTCTTCACAGCATCGCAATGCATAAGATATTGGCTGGTGGTTGTAGGGATGAAGAAGATATCATGTACAGCATCACCTGAGCGCGGGCAATGCAGGATACTGGTATCTCTTGTTGGTGGTGCGAGGTATTGAAGAATTGGTGGGTGAATGCCAACGTTGGACCCTGTGACTGGCTCCCCGACCTTCTTTGAGGTGCCCTGTCGGCCAAGGCCTAAACTCAAAAATCTCCTACAAATTCCATCTTTTTTCTTTCCCTCTCCACCTCCAGAAACACAACATCACGATGCGCAACACTCTCATCTTCGCCGGCAGCTCATGCCCGGCCCTCACCCAGCAGATATGCTCGAATCTAGGGACCAGCCCTGCAGCTGTCGAACTCACCCAGTTCGCCAATGTAAGTACCGGATTACCTATGCTGCATTCCAGCTTGTGTGCCCAGATCGCGGGGCTAACGACTTTCCAGGGCGAAACCAGCGTCAAGATCATGACTAGCATTCGAGAGAAGGATGTCTTTATTGTTCAGTCTGGTAGCAAGAAAATCAATGATAGCATCATGGAGCTTCTCATTCTCATCTCGGCTTGCAAAGGAGGTTCTGCAAACAAGATCACAGGTACTTTTCAGCTCTCCAACCCTTCAATTGTGCATTGTGGAACAAGCTGATGTGGGCAGCTATCCTACCCTACTTCCCCTACAGCAGACAATCGAAGAAGAAGGTGCATCGAGGAGCAATTACTGCGCGCATGCTAGCTAATCTGCTTCACGTTGCTGGAATCAATCATGTTGTCACCATCGACCTTCACGCCTCGCAAATGCAGGGCTTTTTCAAGTGCCCGGTGGACAATCTGCACGCAGAACCATTGATAGCACGATGGATTCGACACAATGTTCCAACATGGAGAGAGGCTGTTGTGGTGTCAAAGAATGCCGGTGGAACCAAACGTGTCACATCTCTGGCTGATGCGCTGAAGCTCAACTTCGGAATGGTGACAACTGATAGGAGGCGCAATAGAGGGGACACCATGAGCTCAAGTATGATCTTGAATCGCTACGATACGCTGCCACCTGAGCCAGATTTCGATGCTGATGTTGACAAACTTCATATTGGAGACGAACCACCCAAGCAGGAGTACAAACGAAACAGCAGAATCAGTGTCACCTCGGAACCAAGTAAACCAGAACAGAAGACAACCCCACCTCGTTCGGGCCATACCCGTCAGGATAGTGCTTCTTCGCCGCGTCGAACAATGCCATCACCGTTGCGAACAGCCCATCTCGGCCCCTTGCCAATGCGATCGCCATTGGTGAACACCGAGAGTGCTCTGCAAGACTCTCCTGTAGAGGTCGACGAGTCTCTTTACACAGATGAGCGGGCCAGAGACATCACGCATGGACGACTTATTCAAGGTCACATTGTGGGAGACGATTATCCCTCTCCTACACAGTCAGCTATGTCGAGCTCCATGATTCTAGAAGATCCCGATAAAGACCCCATGGAGATGTCAAGAGCCTCGTCCTTCTTCAATCCAGAACCTTCCGCACTCGGTGGTACCGCAGATGCTCATGGTAGTTCCGACGAGGAAGATGAAGGTTTCAGCGACCCAGCAGTCGAGCATATGATTACCCTCGTCGGAGACGTGAAGAATCGAACAGTCTTCATAGTCGATGATATGATTGACAAAGCTGGCAGCTGGATTGCGGCAGCTGAAACAGTCGTCAAGCGCGGCCATGCCAAGAAAGTGTATGTGATCGCAACACACGGTTTATTTGGTGGTGATTCTCTGGAAGAGCTGCAAGCCTGTGAATGCATTGATACAATTGTCGTCACAAACTCATTCCCTATCCCGCCAGAGAGGGTCCATGAGAACAAGAAATTGGTTATTCTGGACTTGTCCAATCTTCTGGCAGAGGCGATCCGGCGAAATCACTACGGCGAGTCTATCTCGTCATTGTTTACACATACTTACGATTAGATGGATGTTTGTTCGAGGTACTTTGTTTTCCTGTTCGATCAATATATCTAGCGAGGAGTTGGGGATTGGGATGGTCTTCTGGGGCATTATCAAATTGGCCTTTTCAATGACATTTATGACATTTCTCGATGTTGCGAAATGAAGGGTAGAAGTTGATGGTATTTCTGTGTTCTCTCTTTCCATTTTTGTTTCTTCCGTTTTACCCAGCGATGCAGTCTATCGAGACTGCAGGAGCTTTTCTCATCTAGAGAGCTGTTCTTAACGGAGCGTTGGCATATTAAATGAATCTTCGGATTCGCGGGGATTCAGACATGTAAAGCACCTTATTCTTGCGTATGCTATGTCCTTTCATTAGGCTGGTGGATAAGGGGCAACATAAGATCTCAAACATACTTTGTACTTATTTTTGTGTTGGGTCCTCATTTAACGCAGGAGAAAGTTTTCGCCTGGGTTGGGAAAAATAGTTGTGAAGACCTTGTTGTCTTCAGCAAGTTGCAGGAATCTCCCATTCGTTTGAATCGTTTCGCGGTCTTCTGTCTTTGCCAATCAGGGCAGCCAAGGAAGAGATACATCATGTTATTTCCCCATCAACCACCAATACATCTAGAAACCTGTAAGAGCAGAGAGACATCCGCTGGCTTTCTTGTGCGCGATTTCTGCTCTCACTTCAAATTTGATTGTTCCCATCCGTGCCATACAGCTTTACCCTTGCTACTCTGTAACCAAATATACGATGCATCATCTGCTCATCGAATAGGTCGTCTGTCTTGTCGAGTTGTGCCTTCTCTTTTTTCAACCAGATATATTCTCTGTGCTCCCACCGCGATTTCGCCTTATCAACTCTACTACACATTACTTTGACTTTGCTTTGACATCCCCGAGTCCTTCGGAATGTCAACGCTAATAAAATCACGATTGACCGGGACTCCCAATCCCTGTGGTGGCTCAAGGAGCGGAGTATTGACGGAATCGACTGCAGAACGATAGACGCGGCTCATGAATACGATTATCTCGATCCTATTTCATACGATACAAGTGGTTGGACCGCCTGGCCCAGGTATCTGGGTAGGTATCAGAGGTGGCGTTTTCACTGAGCTGGATCCCATACTCCCCAGATTTTCTGGCCCGACTCGACTAATTGTCTAGGACTAGATGAGTTGAAAGACGTGGGACTTTCTTTTCTATTTAATCATCTCCCCAGCTTTTGTGAATTGACAAATGCAGGTTGAGGGTTTCATCACCTTCATTCCGCCACATCAAGAAAATCGAAAACTCCGATTTAACGCCAAGACATGTTGATCGCGCTAGTCTTGTTACGGACTATGGGAAGAAGATTCACCCGACCAAACGAACGACGTCAACCTCAGCGGGATGTAAGCCGACCATAACCTGCCTCATCCAGGACTCTTCCGTGCTTATATTTGGGGCAATCCATTGATCCGGGGTGAACTGTTGTAGTGAAGTGTAGCCTCTGCTAATTTCTTAACCACTTGTGGAGACACAGATGTGCTTTATATCGTGTTAGGTATCAAAAGAGAAACTAGTTTGCTCTCTGCTTCATATTAATCTCAAATGCATCACAAATCCTGATGTCTTTCATTCTACGTTCCGTTCGTCGTTTGTCTTTCTCCTTGTGTGGATTTTTAATATCGACTCCGAAGTCTACTATAACCCTTGCTCTTCCCCTAGATAGTAAAACCAAATCAACACAATGACATTCAGACCGGCGATAGCCTCCATGTCCTTAGGCGTAGGTTCAGTTGATTGTTTGCTTCAACATGCTTTACTAACTAATTCCTAGTGAGCCTGGGTTCACTCCATCCACTCCAAATTCCAAGCTGCAGCGGATGCTGGCTTCTGGAATCGAAATCTTTTTCGAGATCTAATCTACCTCGCCAAATCATATCCATCTCACAACAAAGATGATGATTGCCCTTCACCTGCCAACCAAATTCTTGCTGCCTACGAAATACGACAACTAGCCAATTCACTCAATCTTGAAATCATCGGCTGTGGCCCCTTCTCCAACTATGAAGGCTGTCCTACCCAACCGCCAAGCCGCCAAACTCGAGGAACTCCACCTCTGGTTCAAAATATGCCACATTCTCCAAACCGACATCATCCATCTGATGCACCTACCTCACCGAAGCATGACCGGCGACCTCACCATCGTCGCTCGTGACCTCCAGCACATCTCCGATCTTGGCGCTGCAAAGCCACCATTTGAAATATTTGCCTTTGAGAAATTGACGTTTTGGGACTTTCTTCGATACCTGGGAGAAGGCATGGCAACTTGTTGAAGCAGTGAACAGACTGAACTTTGGCCTCTGTCTGAAGACACAGCAACATTGCTGGTCGCGAATCGGCGATCCCACCTCAGCTGATGGGAAGACCAGTCCCGATGCTCAGGAGCGATTCAAATTCAGCATGGCTAAACTAGCGCGTACAATCGACGTGAAGAAGGTGTTTTACATGCAAGTTGTTGATGGAGAGAGGCTAGATGCGGTTTTAGATGAGAAACACCCATTCTATGATGAAGAGCAGAGGCCGAGGATGAGTTGGAGTAGAAATGCGAGGTCTGTTTGCTTGTGAGGAGGAGAGAGGTGGGTATTTACCTGTTGAAGAGGTCGTGAGAGCTGTGACGCAGGGGTTGGGGTATAAAGGTTGGATTAGTATGGAGTTGTTTAGTAGGACGTTGGTGGAGAAGGGGGAGCAGGTGCCTGTGGAGCATGCGGAGAGAGCGATGAGGAGTTGGGAGAGGTTGGTGGAAAGGATGGGTGGGGTGAGGAGGTTAAGGGGGTGAGTGAAATGACTTTGAAGGCTGGTAAAGGGAGGAGTGGTTTGTTAGTGGGTGAGGAGAGGGAGATTTCTGCGAGGTTGTGACTCGGATTTGGAGCCCGCAGAGAGGTAAAGTGTTTGCATTCATTTTATGGCGTTAGGATGGCATTTTCAATCTTAATTTCATCTAGGACCGGAGTTATTACATGTATTTAGATACCTTTCATTATATTCAACTAGGTGAATGCTGCTCGCAGAGCTCGCAGGAGTACCTAGCGCTCCAGCGTACATGAGTTCCGACAACTGCTTACCTAATTTACCGGATTGAAGTTATACCATTCCATTTGTAGTAATTATCTTCTTTACAATATCAGCTCTTTTACGGACCTTTATTGTAAGTTAATACAACGGAGGCCGTAGTGTATTGACAGGTATCTCGCAGTATCGTTAATTCATCACAATCACAGCATCATGTAGTAGTATTGTTAGATCAAAACAATAATAAGATTTGTAAT
>JBAMDN010001421.1:0-11599 GCA_037074945.1 Tetracladium marchalianum
GTCGGACTTCAGCGATCTGAGGGGGGCACCTGAAATGGTCATCCGTCTGCAAGAACGTATCCGACAACTTGAAGAGATCAAAACTCAGTTCCAGATCAACTCCAAGTACTTGGACAAACAAGGCTGGGAGGATCGACTTCTGCTTGAGAAGGACTTGACAAGTTGCTCAGACGAGCTTTTCTTCCTGATGAAAGCTATCACAACTTCTCAAAGAAAAGCCGAAGGTGCACAAACTAGTGGTCTTCTCAGATGGAATATCGCTGCAGATGAGATTGTCTGGCATCTGATTCAAGACAACAATGAGCCTCTCATCGAGTTCCAGCTTGCCAATGCAGAGTACGATCGGACGGATAATACAGATGGCTCGCATATCAACTTGATGCAAGTAGGCAAAGCTATAGGACTAAATCTTCTACCCGATGCCATGTATCCAGAAATGTTCACCCCTTACACAACCACCAGCCATGGAGAATTCAAACAAGATGGGAAGCAAAAGATGGCGCGCGTTTACTGGTACATGCTGGAAGCAATTGCAGGAATTCCAGTAATGGATCATTTTGAGGTCAACTTATTTCCTCTGAGGATTCAGCTTGAGCGCGAAGTTGGGAAGCGATTGTTTGAGTATATGTTCCCTGGCTCAGGAGACGCGAAGAATCTGTCACCATTCATGGTGAAGAATATGCAACCTGTTGTAGACGATGAAGACGATGATAAAAGCATAATGAGCGGCTCCATGGGAGGACTGAGTCGGGGAGGCACAGAAAAGGACAATTCCCCTCCACCGGGCACCAGAGCAGGATCACTCGAGCTACGACTCAAACCCACAATGAACTCGGAAGCGCCTCCCGTATCTTCAACGGCAAGCAAAAAGTCGACAAGCCTGCACTCTGCCCATGGAAGTGGCGATGGACACCACTTCCGATTATTCCAGCCTAACAAACCTGCTCGTTCACAGACTGCGAAAACTCTTGGCAAGAAAAGTTCAATTGAGAGTTTGCATACTAGCATTGCTTCTCGTCAGACTCTCAATCGCGCCAACACAAACTCGTCCCTTGCCAATACTGTCAATGGTGATGGGAGAGGGGGACGATTCCAGTTGCATCGAAATGGCAACAACTCTAAACAAGAGAAACCATCTGATGATTTGAGCAAGATGATGTCTCGAGCTTCCAATTACATGACTCTCGCTTACGTCAAAATGCCGAGTGTGGTTCTTTGCCTCAGCTACAAGGGCAAAGACAACAGGAATCTTGTGGATCTGCATGATTTTGTCTTCCGTCTACCGATGATCGAATTCCGCAACAAGACATGGTCAAATTTGGATCTTGCACTCGCACTCAAAAGAGAGATCTTCAAAGCATTGTTTGCGCATACGGGATCCATCCTCGGAAACAAATTCAGCAGGCATCGTCCCAACACGGCACAGCAAACACGCCTGCGTGAGCTTGCCACAAGCAGCGTGTTGCTTGCTCCAACGAGCAGTAATGAAGCATCCTATGACAACAGTGACGCAAGCAGCACTTTTGCAACGAGTCCAAGTGATGCCAGACTTTCCGAACGGTCCAGAAGTCCACGTAGGTCTTTTGCATCAAGCAATCGTCCAGCAAGTGCATCAAGTAGCATGCTCTCAATTCATGTGCCAGGAAAGACTCCGAGCTTTCCCACTACCATGATGATGACTCCCGTCGAGCAGCCCCGTGCGACCAGCGGAGAAAGCCATCCCGGGAAGGGAGGAGACGAGAAGAGCAGCTTTATCGCAAATACCTTCAGCCGACTTAAGAGAAAAGACCACAGTCAGTCATCAAGCTTAACAGGACTTGGAGGGGAAGATGAAGGAGGAGTAGGAGCGGCATCTATCAAGAAAGCCAAGAGCATAATGGGGAAAAAGGTTTTAAACGGCTTGACTTGAACAAGCCATAATCCGTTCGTTTTTACACTGTAAATTTGTTTTTTTTGTTTGTACATTAAGATTCACTTGGAGATGGATAGTGGGTGGGGGCTTTGTTTTTTTGCTGGGTGGAGTCAAAAGGTTAAATCTTGAGTCTTGATTCTAAAGGGGGAAGGAAACAGCATAAGCATAAAACTGGCGTTCTTTAGAGATGCTCTTTTCGAGGATGGCAGTCTCCTACCAAAGATGGCCAGATTCTTTCTTTTTTTTTCCTATTGTAAAGCTAATAGCTGACCAGAGTGTTTGAGGAGTAGTAGGATGAGAATTGAAAATCAAATAACATACGGTGTGCTTTCGCACCGTTTCTTGAGCTGTGAATGCGCATTTTTAAAGATCACATTATAGATCTCTACTTGGATATGTTTAAGTTCTGATTAGAGTCTTTTCAATGCTCTGTTACATAATCATCTCAATTGTAACTCTATCCTTGTGAGCTCAAGTCTTTCACATTGGGTGTGGAGGGTAGTCGTCAACCCTCCCATTTTCCCACATCTCGTCATCTTGCTTTCTGCATTCGTTTTCAGTCTTGTATCCTCGAAGCAAGTACGATTTGTTCGATCATTCTTCGGAAAGCCGCATCGCCAAGTCTTATAACGTTCGCAAACAAGCTGCATACCAAGTCAACAACGAGCTGCCACATTCAGTTACTTCTGAGCTAGTGCTTTCTTGACAGCTCCCTGTTCTGGAAGTCCTTTCTTATCTACCCCTCTTGCGTGTGATTTTCTCTCTTGTTGCATTCCTTCAATATGAATGAACCAGATATTATTGCGCGGGGTCGCAGTCCGGCAGTTGAGAATGAAGTCATGGAGAGGTTCCGCAAAGCTTGTTTTTTGATACTGTATAAGTTTATGGAGGTTGTCAACCTCGTCGAGATGTCTCAAGCGCTCAACTATTATCCTCACGATAAATTGTGAATTGCAAGTTGTAATTTTTGGAAATCGGTCACAATGTCACCATCCACTCTCAAACCGGCAGCAGCAACCTTCCTCCTCCTCCTCTCTTCCTTCCCCACCACTTTTGCCCAACGAAACACAAACGCATCTCTCGCTCCCTTTCCCATCCCCTCCGACCTCTGCGCTATAACATCCTGGCCCACCAACCTCCCTGGCAAAATCTACACCCCCCAACTCCCAGACTCGGAATTAACCTCCATCATTTCGCAAATCGACCCTACTCGCATCAAAGTCATCATTGAAAAACTCGCCTCCTTTGGCACCCGTCACACCTTATCATCTCAAACCGACCCAAACCGCGGGATTGGTGCAGCGAGGGATTGGCTGTTGGAGCAGTATGAGGGATTTGCGAAGGAGAGTGAGGGACGCATGACGGTTGAGTTGCAGAGCTACATCCAGCCGGTTGCGAACCGGATTCCGTTTCCGGTGAATATTTCGAATATTGCTGCGACATTGAGGGGGAGTAGTGATCCGGATCGATTTGTTGTGGTCAGGTGAGTGCAGTATCTATTTACGCTGTGCTTTCTGGCTTTTGGGACTTGATAAGTGCTGATTTGAGATAAAAAAAATAGCGGCCATTATGATTCTAGAGCTACGGACATCCTCGATTATACGAGTGATGCTCCTGGGGCTGATGATGAGTAAGTTCAACTGTCCCGATGTCTTGTGCTTTTGAGAATGAACTCTGATAAGATCTAGTGCATCTGGTGTAGCAATTTCGATGGAACTTGCCCGGATCATGGCAAAACATCGTCCAGCAGCGACGATGATATTCCTTGCCGTAGCAGGAGAAGAGCAGGGCTTACTGGGCGCTACGCATGCTGCTCGACTTTTAGCGAATGCTTCGGCTAATGTTGAGGGAATGTGGACAAATGATAGTGAGATTCCAATCTTGATTGTTTGCTCCACGACTCCTTGTTTTGCTTGGCACTTTCTAAACTTTCGTGCCGGGATTGTCAGGACTAACCTTTTGCCTCAGTTGTTGGATCACCAGTTGGAGATGATGGGAAGAATTCCTCACGAATCATCCGTTTGTTTGCACAAGGAGTATGTTTTCTCTCATCCCTTTCGAGTATCGTCTCGCCACAGAACATAGTATTTCTTGAAGAATGAGACGGCTCCTCTTTCTTCTTTCGGTCCCATTCTCACAAGAGCATAGCTAATTTGCTCCAGACCCCAGTAAATGAGACGGCCCGAAGAACATCTCAGCGTCTTCAAGTTGGAGGAGAAAACGACTCTCCAGCTCGTCAACTCGGCCGCTTCACAAGAGATGTAGCTAGTAACTCCATCACAGGTATGACGGTCGAAGTCATCTACCGTTTAGACCGATACCGTACGCACCTTCCTAACCCTTTCTACAAAAAAAAAACCATACACTCTCTAACAAACTCCTCAAGTCCGCGGCGGCGACCACCGCCCTTTCCTCGAAGCCGGCTACGCTGCCAACCGCTTCACAGAACCCCGGGAAGACTTCGCACATCAACACCAAAACGTCGTCTTGACCAACGGCAAACAATACGGCGACCTCCCTGAATTCTGCGATTTCTACTACATCAGCCGCGTAGGTAAAGTCACAGCCGCAGCGACCTGGTCACTCGCTCAAGCGCCCGACTTGCCGAAGAACGTGACGATTGTGACGACGGACTTGACCAATGATAGTACGTTGAACTGGGTAAAGGTGAAGGGGGCCGTGGGTTACGAGGTTGTATGGAGGCCGACGGAGGAGGCATTTTGGACGCAGTTGGTGAGTGTGGGTGATGTGAGCACGGCGACGTTGGGGGTGAGTAAGGATAATGTTGAGTTTGGCGTGAGGAGTGTAGGAGCGAATGGGTTTAGAAGTCCGGCTGTTTTTCCATTTCCTCAGTGAAATGGTTGAAGAGGAAGTGTTAGGTAGAGGAGTTTAGAATTAGAGTCAAAATACCTACTTTGACGTGTGTATAGAGATAATGCGTAGAATTTGTAAGACATCGGATATATTTGACTATCAGTCTATCCGGCTCCAGGTGTGAGGCGAGTTCAAATATCAAAGTAACAACGGTGTATGGACCCCACCATTGGTAGAGCTAATAACTTAGTACGTATACGTAAGACACCACAAATAATATTGACGAGACCGTGACTTAGTATTAAGTAGTTTTTGATTTCTCTTCCATCTCTTCTAATCATTAACTACTTCTCCCATTCCCGTAAAATCTCTTTCTGTAGTTGTCCGTCAAAACCGTGACCCCATTATCCATTTCCCATTTTATTTTTAAATGCAAGCAAAGAACACGCCAAATCCATACCGGCTTTCTTTCATTATTGAGTCAAGCCACGCCAAATTTTGTTGTCGTCTCCGACGGGTATAATGCAAAACACACAGAATACTACCTACACGCTCAGAATTACCTCCTTCCTGTATTGCCCAACACCAGAAGCCCAGTTTTGTCCCTTCCTTTTATTCTACAGAAGCGATTCCTTCCGCCCAATCCATTTACTTTGGGGATGGCGAATCAGACGTCTGATAACCTGTATTCAGTAGCCACATTATCAAGACAAAACCAAAGAAGATATCGAGACCAGAAGTAACAAGCCCAGAAGGAGATTGTTAATGCCGACAGAGAAGCCTGCTGAGCCTTTCGTGGGACTTGGCGTAGCAGTTGCTGTGTAGAAGCCGGTGAGAATCTGTGTCGTAGTTGTGGTTATGACGCTCCCACCCGCCGTACCAGATGGTAAAGATTGAATTGTTGAGCCCGCACGACTCCACTCGGAAGAAGCATCATAATGAATCCCGTTGATGATTACACCACTGTTCATAATGATCTTGTTCTTGTCTTCAATATTGCAAGTCTCAAGAATATTGCGAACCCAACAGGTCGGAGCTGGAGAATTAGGCAACTTATTGGTGTGTGTGGAGTTCAAAGGACCAGTGGTGTTGAAATGAGAGAGATCGATTTTTTCTCCAGTGGATACTGAAGTTCCTCGCATGATACGAGCAAACACTTCGAAAGAGGTTTCGGGTTGGTAAGCTGGGACAGCATGACCTGCATCAAAGATACGACTGAACGAGAGGTTCCCATACTGCCTAACATCGCCACCAATATAGGTATCGTTCGTGATGATGGGAGCATAGCCTGCGGCGGGGAAGCGAGCTGCATAGTCCGGCGAGGTCGCAGCAGCGACAGCAAGAGAAATTGCTTCACCTCCGAACCAGTTGCAAATATAGTCACGGTCTCCGTACATGAAACCAACACGAATTCCCGCATTCAGTAGGAACGCTATGTCTGTAATGAAAGAATTGCGCTCGTAATCTCCGGCTGCAGTAAAGGCTGCAACAACCTGTCTATTAGTTTGCGTAAAATTTACTGGCGATCCAATGGCGCTCAAGACTTCTGGGGTATTCAGATACTCCAGATATGAATTAGAAGGAAACGGGTCTGGTATGTAATGGGCAATATCGTACACACTTCGTCCAGCATCAAAGTACGGTTCCATAACTTTGGCAGTGCATGTACTATAGGCTATCGAGCAGATGCCATTCACATTTGGAACGTTTCCATCGTGATTGGGATCTTCAGCAGCAACTGCGGCTCGACATTTTTGGATGAGGCTTTTGCACCCATTTGGTGCATCAAAACTGAGACGGGCGAGCTCAGCTCGAGTTGGATTAATGGCTGTTAGGCCATATGTGTTGTTTACTGCCATGTAGGGATAGAATGGTGCTTGGATGAGATCATCCACACAGCCATTTACAATTCCTAGAGACGCCAGGTGGATCTCCAGAGTGCCATTGAGAGACAATGAGCCATTCAAGCGGCGCGCATTCTGCTCTTCCCATAACGATGCAAATGCCGGGCCGTATCTTCCTCCGTAACTCTCCGCGAAGAGATGCACACCCATCGAGTCGCTATTGTTGGGTCTGTACTGTGGGAAAGCTCCCAAAAATCCTTGCAGCATGTGCCATATTCCCATTGCAGATATCTCGGTAGTGTTTGCAGTGTTGTTGCCATTAAGAGAGCTGAAAGTTCCATTCATGAAGGTTTGTGCAGATTGGGAGTTCGGAAGTACTTGTGGGGGAGTGTATAGCTGAGAAGTCAAGAGATCTAGGGAGCCGTTGGTGGGTGTGTCGTATGAGAAGCCAACTTGGGTAGGCTGGACAAAATATTAGCCCGACATGGACATTCAATTAAATTGAGGTAGATCAGGGTGGGATATTCTGTGTTACAAAACCTCGAATATGCTTTGCCAATCGCCTCCCCCAATTGAACGTTCCCCGATTGAACTGGTGAGAAGGAAACCTACCTGATCAATGTACAGCATATTCGATCCGCGATCCCAACCCCATTGTCTCATCGCCGTACCTAATTTACTAGCCCCAAGCTCCACGACCTCACACGGTCCATTCGCAGTGAAGAGTCCAATCATGGAACTGGAGCCCGGTCCTCCATTGAGCCATATTGTAAGCTGATCCGTCGGATCTCGAGCTTCGATGAACCAGAAAAAGAGGTTGGATGAGTAGTTGCCTGGGATGTTCACCCAGCCCGTGTACTGCTTTTGGTGTTCGAATGCGGTGTTACAGGTTCCCTTTGGAGGAGATTTATATGAAATTGTGATGTTCCCGTCGACGGGAGAAAGGATTGTCGTAAGATTCGACTTCGGAGGGTATTGCGCGCATGTGAGATGGATCAAGGAATGGAGGAGGAGAAGGAGGAGCATTTTCGCCCGCGGACATCCATCAAGGAGGGCGATTGAGGGAGAGGATGATTCGAGGAAGGAAGGATAGTAATACAAACAAAGGAAAGGAAAGACGACCAGGAGCGGGGGTGTACGAGAAGGAAAAGGTTGCTGAAGGATTGACGTTGTGGAAGGCTGAGCGAGCAAGGGTGAGCTCCAATCCACAAACAAACACCGAGTGGGACGGGAAGCCAGGAACGCGTACAAATCGTCTTAAGCTCTTGTCAGAGATACGAGAACTTGAACATGCAGATCGGTGGTGATACGGCGAGATTATCTTACGATTAGAGTGGAAAGGAAAACATCTCAATAATTGCAATAGAAGGTGAAACGCTTTACGATGATATAGAGGTCCAAGTTTGTTTTGGTCCGTCCGATACATTCGAGGGACCAAAAACGCCCTGCCAAGGCCGTGTCTAGGACGCCTCAAGCCGTCCCTCTAATTGAGTTAGGAAGCAACCCTTTTCTTGGGAACTTTCGCTATTTTACCGATGAAAGTAGCCATGCCTTTGTTAAAACATATCTAGGCTCTTGTGTATAACGTGTCCATTTAAGTACTCCGTACTACAACGTACTGTACCTTGATCTCCGCATTTCGCTTAGTCTCTGGACTTCCTCATCCAAGCTTCAATGACAATGGCTTCAGCTTCAGACGTAGGCATAAAATCCAGGAAATACCTCTATATGCGATAGAGAAATGCTAATGTTCGGAATACCCAGATCATAACCTACATTGGTGTCCCTTTGGCTGTTCTAGGTGTTCTGCCAATTATCTACAACACCATCTCAACATTGATCACACTTGCAAATGTCAGGAGAGCTCTCCGGCACGGTCGTCTGGCCGGTATAACTCGAGGGGATGTCATAAATCACATCATTGAGGTTGAGCTACCTCGATATACTCTTGCTCCCCTACACCGTGAGCACCAAATCAAGGAGTATTGGGGGTTATGTGAGCACCCATCCCTCATTAAGGGGGGAGCTGGACTATTTTCAAGTAAGCCATTTCAAAAAGACAGACTGTACTGGAAGATAATTCTTACACCAATGAACAAAGCTGGCAAACCAATATAATCGGACTGAAAACCATCCGTTTGGACTACTCCGATCAACTTCGGCAGCCGCAAGCAGAAGTCGAATTTGAAACTCTTATTTCATTCCTTCTAGACTTAGGAGCTGTGCCCAGCGCTGTCGGTTGGCGCATGCTGAGAGCAAGTGGACTTTGGGTCCCTGTTGGAACACCTCTTTTGGTTTCACCCGAGGGAAATGAGCCAGTACTCACTATTGCATCTTTGGATGACTCTGATGGGAATCTCTCTTTGGCTGTACGATGGTCATCCAGTTGGGGTATGAGAGATCACACATCCCTTCCTCCATACTGGGTTCTTATCAAGGGCCCATTGCCTGAAAGACCGACTACAAGTGGTAAAGAGCCTGAGACGAATCCGTTTGAAAATAGGACCGAAGAAGAAACAGAGACTACCGAGAAGAGGATATCCGCAAAATCGAAATATAGGCCAGTATCTGAGGAACAATCTTACGCTATTCGATGCCAAATTCGTGTAGAAGGGTTAGTTGATGTCATTCCAGATGATTTCGATCCCCAGCTATTCGACAGCATCGACATCAGCCATCTAAAAGTTAGCGAGGAGAGTGAAAACACCCTAGGAACGTGGTTCAGCTCAGCAATAACCGCCTTCGGAACATCCTCGCAGACCATCCTCTGGAATTACAAGATTCCCTCCGAAATTCTGGCTTTTGCCAAGAAAGACACAATTCCTTGCGGCGTTCTCGTTCTTTTAGATCTAGTGGAGGAATCTGCAACGCCAGAATGGGCTACTCAGTATAACGACGAGCAAGAGAGATCAGAAGCTCAGATGAAGAAGCTACAAGCACAGACAAGAGCAGCCATGAGGGAAGCTAGCATGAGTCCAACCGAGAAGGCAAAGGCCTGGAAGGAGAGAACGGCGAAGGCGCATGATGATTGGGTGGACGAGATGAATGCGAATCGGAGAAGGGATGTTCAGCGAGCTGAAACAAGAACCGTAGAGGCGATTCAAAGCCCGAAATGGGACAATAAACTGGTTGCTGAACATAACTTGAAGTGGCTGAAGAAAGAAGGTCATGTTGATGCTGATCATGATTTGAAGAGGGCGGTAGAGATCTTGCTTTGGAGGATGATAAATGAACCAAGGGTCGCAGAGGAGATAACGGCAATGCTGGATCAGTGGAAGGCATTTGTGGATAATGGCGGAATGCGGAAGGCGGAGTATTTGGAGTTGAAAGAGAAGCAGGTTTTGTTTGCGCAGGCGAGTCTCCTTCTTGTCATCATTGAGAATTCAGTGACTGCTGCTCATGGCAGCTTGGCGATGGATTTACAAGAATGCATGAGGATTTGGAAGAAAGTTCGGTTGGGATAGTGTTGGGGTTTACAGGCGTGAGGAAGGCGTGCGGAGCGAACCTACTGTAATACCCTTCGATATCATTCTGGCGCAAGAGCAGCTGGTGTCTCAATTTTCAGAGGTGTAAAACATTCTACTGCTCGCCTTTGCCCCCCATGTTCGAGTTCCAGCTTGCCTATTGTTGACGGTGGCTCATATCCCAGCTCATAATGGCCAGCTTCATACACTCAGTACCTCACGTAGGGCACTCCCAATATACAATTTACTCACAAGACTTGTGATGTGACTGGTCTGAGCCTTAAGCGCGAGCAGAAGTAAAATGGCAGACAATTTTCAAAGTAGCTATTGAAGCCAAAGGCGAACAAATTATAAGGGTATTCTTCTGTTGATCTTTAGGATGGTATCGTAGCAAATCCTTGCACCGTATAGATCTAGCAATAAATAGTACCACCTCTCAAATGAAAAGATTAATTCTTGTACCTTAAACATACAATCTTTTTTTTAGAATGAAGGCAAATGGCTTGAACGCTTGGCACTCTATGATACAGTACTTTACAGTCATAACGTCTTACAACAGTTCTCGATATGAGACTGCACTCTACTCATGCAACCTGGATCCGGTGAAGAATCTACTCATCTCTCCTGATGGCAAAGAAGTAGTTTCCCACCTTCTCACTGCCCGGAACCTCCCTCCACCCCACACCCGGTACGTATACAACACCCATTACCATCGGACTATTCCACCCTCTCTCCTTCAAAAAGTATGCCCTTAACTCCTCCTCGTTAATGTATTTATCCCAATCATGGGTCCCCCTTGGCACAATCCTGGCAATATCCTCTGCCACCAACTTGGTTGTGAACCAACTCGTCCAAGTCCTCGCAATCGTGCTCATGACGATCCATCCTCCCGGTTTCACAAATGGTGTACAAAGATCAAGGAATTCGGCTGGGTAGGTAATATGCTCAATAACCTCGAAGCAGTCCAATTTCTTCTTCTGGTCGTAGAGCACTCGCTTTCATTCGCGATTGTGCGAGCAGGCCGCTTGCAAGCTCAACTAGTTCATGGGGAAGTTCGCCGAGTGGCGGGGAATTAGATTACTCAGTGCCTGATCGATTGGTCTATTCATATTGCCTGTTGTATGGAACGAAATTGAGAGATGAGTAGGCAAAAGGTTTTCAGGAGGGCGAGATATTAAAGGGTGCTGATGGGGTATCAACAAATTCCTGTGGATGAACGCGTAAAGTGGTTGGTGATGAAAGCATAGTAGCTTTAGGCTCACCACCCCCTGAAAAGCCACCGACGGCGCCTCGGCTGTCACTTTTACCCCCTGAAGCCACGGTTTGCCATCAACAAAGATTGATCTCTCCTGATCTGTCACTCCCCCTCCCCGCATATTCCTCCCAAACGAACTTCTACGAACAATCGACCACGATGACCAGACTCTCAACACGGCGTTATGCGTATGCGCCACATCAATTGCATTCCTTGGAGCAGCAAATGCACACGGTGGAGCACATCAGAAACCACTTGTCGTGGATCCAAACGCTGACTGGGCCACGAGACATATGGCTGGTAAATACCT
>JBAMDN010001425.1:0-19305 GCA_037074945.1 Tetracladium marchalianum
CTCGCCTTGGCGCTAGCCTTGCGCAAGGGTACCTACCGTTGAGACAGGTCGGGAGGACAAAGCCAACAAGACACCGAAACAAACGGAAAAGAAACTCCCTTTGCTTTCCTCCAGGATAAACAGACAACTCTTCTCTTCGACTCATCATTCATTCTCCTTCTCACCACTATCTCCTGTTCTCTCGATCCCCTCACTTCGCACAAAGTGCGCTAGAATTTTCAAGAAACTCGAAGATGGGTTCGAGCAACGAAGCGGCGGAATCTCCAAGCCGGTACGCCCTTAATCCCTAATCAAACAAAGACTCATGTTGACTCTCACGAGCTGTCTCTGTGGATCACATCGCAGCATTGGAGGAGCGGAGAAGCCATGGACCGTCGAGGCAACCGTCGCAGAGCTGGACCACACCCCCACCACCGATTCGACCTCCCCCATTCCCTTCTTCCATATCCTGGAACGACTCAAGACCTCCAAGCGTGAAGGATGGCGTCGGTTTGGTATTGAAAAGTATGTGCTTTACACCTTCTTTATCTGCAAGATCCACCATTAACGTTGTCTAGTGGTGAATCAATTTCCGACCACATGTATCGCATGTCTCTCATCACCATGTTCGCCCCCCCCTCACTCGCCGCAAAGGTCAATATCCCTCACTGCACTAAGATGGCTCTCGTTCACGACATGGCTGAAGCATTGGTTGGAGATATCACGCCGGTTGATGGAGTTGCGAAGCATGAGAAGAACCGCCGTGAGAGCACGACCATGGACTACCTGACGAAGAGCCTGCTTGGCCGTGTCAATGGTGGCTTAACCGCTCAAGGAATCCGGGATGTCTGGCAAGAGTATGAGGATAGTGAGACTCTGGAGAGCAAGTTCGTCCACGATGTCGACAAGATTGAATTGCTCTTGCAGATGGTCGAGTACGAGCGCGCCAACAAGAAAAAGTTAGACCTGGGCGAGTTCTCTTGGGTTGCTTGCAAGATTGTCCTCCCAGAAGTCAAGGAGTGGAGTGAAGATATTCTCAAGGAGCGAAAGGAGTTCTGGCGTGAGACCAAGCACAGTTCCTACGAGGATATTTTGGAGTACTACGACGACGAGAAGAATGCCAACAAGACCCTAGCCGGCAAGTTGGAGTATTATGGCGACAAGCCTGTCGGTCTTGAGAAATGAATGCCGTCATGAAAATTTTCTTGAGGGCTTCAAGGCTTTCACTTTGGTTTGTCCGATGGATGGCAAAATGGCTTGGAGATACCAGAGGCGTTGGTTCCTCATAATGATAGATGAATTTACGATAGACGAAGCATGTATCCTCACAGATGATCAGGCTCTTAATAGGACTACTCATGATGATCTTGCTTCTACACACTTTTCTTTTTGCTTCACATGTTCTTCAACAAAAATCAATCTGTGGCTTACACTGTCCTTGTGCGTAAAGCCTGTTGCTAATGTTTCTCAATTCGTAATCGATACATTCAATTTCACAATAGACCAGGAAATACTCGATTTCAAAACGCGATTCCAATTCTCGTCAAGATATCCAAGTCTCGATCAAATACGCCAAATTCTAATCCAAACGACCCACCACACCACCCTCCCCGAAACCCAATAGCTCGAACTAGTACATAAATCTCCATCCCCTCTCGTTTCCACTGTGTTCAGTCCAGCTCTCTTGCTCATCCATTTTCTTGTTCAACTTTTTCGCTCTCCACACAATGCCATAACATAAGGCTACAGTAGAAAGGCAGCCAAACAAAATCAATCCACCTCCAAGGCGGTAGAATGGCTCCTGACTTCTTGGAAAGAAGTATGGACTGAACCAATGAGATGTCTGACTGATACAGTTGGCAATGGCAATCAAGGCTGCCTTTTTCGATCGTGGTGCAGGGACAAGATTGGTTTCCCAAGACAACTGTAAGTTCAAACCGTTGTATGTTCCACTGACGAGGAGGATGACTCCAATGTATCTTGCGGTGACGTTCATGGTTGAGATCAAAACGGAGCAACCGATTGCAGAAGCGAGAATCGGAACGATGATATGGTAGCAGGATTCACCGAAGCGACCAGACGAATAAGCACAGAGACAGGCAGTGGCGTATGCGATGGCATATGGTGGTGCTTGGACGAGGTAGGTGGTGAGCTCGTCGAAACCAAAGGTCTTGAGGATGGAGGGGAAGAAATCCTTGAATGATTGTGCGTTGATGAGAGAGAAGTGCATGCCACAGAACATCCTGTATAGTTCACGTCAGTATTTTGGTCTTCGCCTCCACAACGAATAACGGAAGAATAGCTTACCAAGTGAATGGGTCCTTGCAAGCAGCCTTAAGACCATCCCAGGTACCTCCGACACCCTCGTCAACACCTCCACTGGACAGCACAACACGATATTGGGCCATCTCGCTCTCCTCTGGTGTGAGCCATTTGGTATTGGTAGGCCAATTTGGAAGGAGGAAGAAGGCAACAATTGCAACAATAATAGAAGCTGCTCCTTCTATCAAGAAAAACCATTGCCAGGCATGGAGATTAGCAATACCATCCATGTTGTGCAAGATACCGGCGGCAAGGAAACCAGAGATGATGTTGGAAATTGTATTTCCTGCGTGCCAGATGGCCATTCGCATTGGATTCTCTTCTTTCGTGTACCAAGACGATGTCATCAACGTGATACCAGGGAAGAAAGGAGCTTCGGCTAGACCGATGAAGAAGCGACAAATGCAGAAACCAACACCACTATTTAAATGTAGTCAGTCTTGAAGACACTGGAGGGCAAGTCCAAGGGGACATACTTGGTCATGGCAGGCATACAAATTGTTGCAGCGCTCCAGCAGAGCATCATAGTAGGTAGGAACCAGCTGGGATTGGCTTTTGCAAGCCACAAGTTTCCAGGGAGCTGACCGACAAGATACCCAACATAGAAGGTAGAAATACCAGCACTCCAAACAGTATCAGACATGTGAAGATCTTCCTGCAAACCAGCAAGTCTTGCATTGGAAACATTGATACGGTCCAAATAACTGTGTCAATTAGCAGAGTTCTCCAGTGCGGGGAATTTAAAGGTTATGAGCCTCACTTGAGCAAAAACATCAAGGTGATAGTCGGCATCAGACGCCAATCGAGTTTCTTCAAAACTCTCTTGTTGAGAGCAGCCATCTGTTCCGGGCTGAGATCGCGAAGTAGATCGTATCTGCCTTGGATCTCTTGTTGAGTGTAGACGCCATTGGGATTGAGAGCACGTTCGTGCTGTTCAACGTTCGCTTTTTCGTCAATGTCCATTACCACCTGGTTGTTGGTGTTTCCTGAAGTCATTTTAGTGTTTCGCGTCAGATTGAGCGCGTGAGCTTTTTATAAGTCTCTGGTGTTGAGGAACCGGATAAGGATCTGGGGTGACTGCTGTGTGGATGAGCAGATAGAGATCTGGATGTTACTTGAGTGTCGGCGTGCCATTACTTTATACTTGAGTCCCAGCCGTCTGCTTGGGCATCCATCCGCGAAAGATAGCTTTGGCCATCTAGCGTGCCTTCTTTCCATCTCATCTGAATCTTGGGTTGAGTAGTGGGATGACTCGCGCGCCGTTTGTGGGGAGAGTTTGCCCTCCAGCTACAAAGTACGTTCTGGGGCAACGCGGGGAAGTGGGGGAATTCTTCGGTTGCGATTGTTGTTCCCGCGGGATCTTTGTTTCCATGGCAGGATTAAATTGACTACCCCATGTTTGCAGCTCCAAGACTTCACGATACCATGAGGAATTGGAGATGCGGAGTCCCCGGACTTCCTGCCGTGTTCTTTGCCAAATCAAGGTTTTCCTGTACTCCAATTCTTTCCAATACGGTTCGACATGAATTGCTGGCATAGCGTCAGTAGGTTGGATGAAACGGCTTGAGAGTTGTGAGTCCCTCATTACGCGAGAACAGCAGAAAGCCATGCCGTATTTCGCATGAGCCTGCAATATTTTTGTTGTTTAATCATGCAGATTTTGATATAAATGAAAATAAAATTTAATCACATGCTGTGGATTCTAATCTAACTATATGTTGACCAGCACATTCCCTTCAAATAATCTCCTCGCCGTCCGGGATACAGTGACATTGTCCACCACAACTTCTCCGTTCAATTTGGTTCTCAGGCATACATCAACCCCAATATTGCCACTAACATGTTGAATTTGAACTTCTTGCTCGATCGTCTTGCCATCCTCAACCTCGAGATTCTGAATCATCGAGTCTTGTGGCGGGGTACCAGGCGGGCTATTCAATTCTTTTCTTTTCTTGATGGCAGATGCAATGGTCCCTGGAATACTGACAGCAGCGCCCAAACAAACTGCGCCTGTGAGTTGAAAACTAGGATGCATCTTGCCCATACTGTACGAAGTGACATAAATATCGCTCCGAGTCTTCCCTACAGAATCAAAGGGGGGAGGCGAAAGTACGGCGATTTTCGGCGTTCCGCGCACCAAACCAGCAGAAGCTTCATCAATTGCAAGGCCCATCTTCACTGCTGCTGCAGATCGAATTACCTCGATGAGGTCTAAAGCTGCAGGGTCGTTGCGGTTGAGAGATTGCCATGAAAGTGGCATCGTTGCACAGTCAATGAATACAAATGGATTTGCAACATCGATCAGTGAGGCAGTGACAGTGAATGATCCAAGCGATGAGGTGATGCTGATATTTTCTTGTCTTTGACCAGTTGGGAATAATTTGTCTGTCATACTGCCAGCTGGATCGACAAATTTCACTTTGATTTGTGAAGCAGTCCCTTTGACTCCGCCAATGCGATAGTCGCCTTCTTCGTAAAATTTGCCATCCGGGCCGACTTGAAGTCTCTGGACCATCTTTCTAGAGGTGTTCGTGTTGAAAATGCTTACATCCATCTGTTTGGATTAGCAATAGTTGAATTAGTTTGTTTGTAACCTACTTCAGTTTGGCCAGGCTTCGGGATCACCAGGCCTTCATCCAGAGCAAACGGACCAACTCCTGAGCAGATGTTTCCACAATTTCCGGAGAAGTCTACTTTGTTCGATCCAACTCCTATTTGTACAAAGGTGTATTCAACATCAACATCTGGTCGATTTGATTTGGAAATTACAGCGACCTTTGAAGTTGTGGATGTTGCTCCTCCTACACCATCGAGTTGTCTCTGATCTCCATCACGCGAGCCCAGGGCCGACAATAATATACTACCCCACTCTGATTTGGATGAAGGAAGATCTTTCTGGTGCAGAAAGAGGCCTTTGGAGGTTCCTGATCTCATCATAACAGAAGGAATAGCAACACGAGTTATTCTTCGTTTCTCCATTGTGGAAGAAATTTGAGGCCCGTGGAATATCATGAGGATAGGATCAGGAAATGATGGCTTGATGTGACGGGGAAATTGAATAATTGGAAAGGAGGGAGGAGGATGAACATTGGCTATAGATGTTAAGGCCTTGACAGACATGGAAATAACAAGTGAAGGAAGACCCTAGTGTGTCCATCTTCAACGTGCTAAGCAGTAACTATCTATATCCACGGGGAAAGCAAGGAGTGGAAACCGTAAGGAAACAAAAATGCAAGGGTCATAAGTGGTTTCGTTCGACCATAATTCTAGATATGCTTATGCGTGAAGCTGTCTATTTGGTGATGTACAATGGCGATGCTTTGGTGGATCGATTCATATGATTTCCCGCGGGAAACACTTTACCGCGGGACAGATACCACAACCGTCTGATTCCGCCAAAGCCCGAATCACCAAGCTTGAATAGAACGCCAATGCAGCCCAGACACATTGTTATTTCTGTTTTATGATTCATGAAATATCAGAACCTAATCGTTGAGACTTATTGCCAAGTGCCGTCCAATGCTGCGCTGTTAAATCCTATTTGTTGTCAATCCAACTCATGAGAAAACAGGATCATGACCTACCGAAAAGTGTATCATCAAAGTATTCATCACCCGTCAGATCGAACATACCCCACGCCTGGCCGTATCCATCTCCTGATATTTGCGGTTGAAAACTAGGGCATGGATTTTGGAGGTGCAAACGTTGTGACTCTTGAGGTTGAACATCGTTAGAATGAGCGACTTGCTGCTCATTAAAGAAGCTTTGAATGATTACGTCCATGTCCAGATCAACAACTGAATCATGGGACGATGAATCTGATTCTGGATTATGTGAGCTCACATGAACATGAGCCGCTTCCGTACCGTGATTACTGTGATTTGCATCTCCCCAATCTCGAGAGTCTGGTGTGGGTTCCTCTCTCACTTCAAGCTCGATATTCATCTTCTTCATGAGATTAAGTATGACAGTTTGGGCTCGTCTCGCTGCCTAGAATTGTTGTCAGTACAAAGACTGATCGGTTTGGAATTTATGTTTTACCCAATTTGTATCTTGATTCTTTGCAAAAACCGAACAACATGTTCTCAATGAATTGTATGCATCGGAGCCAGGTCCCAGCTGGGCCGCGATTCTGACGTGTATCGTACTTGCAACGTAGGTTGCGTATGCAATGAGATATGGTGCATGTCGGATAGAGAATGTTTTCTGGTAAATTCGAAGTAACTGGACTGTTCTTGTCGCAGCCTGAGAGCAGGCAGAAAAGGAGCTCGAGGCAATTGATGGCGAAATAGAATAAAGATGGCCTTCTGAAACGAAAGGTCGATGAAGCAGGATCATTAGGACATTATACATTGCGCTAAAAATTAGTTTGTGCAGGCAAGGGGTACTTGAAGACCTACTGCAGAGATAGAACATGAGGTGGTGGCACATTTTTGTTGGTGGTCAGGGAAGGATCAAATGCTAGATGACCTGGCAACCCAGCTTTCCAACTTTCAAGATCCCTTTGCATTATTTCGAGGTCCTCCGTCAGATTCTGCGATGATCGTTTTGAGCTCTTTACACCATACACATTATTCAAGATCGCATTCATTATGACGCTGAGTTTACACAGTTCGGTAAATGTAGAGACGCTGTAAGCTGGAGAACCGGCGTAGCTTGCTGTGTCTGGATATGCGAAAGGAGTCCAATATTCAAGTTCTTCATACTGATCCTGAAATAGGATGGGGACTTTCGTGTCGGCTTCCTGAATGCTCACTGGCCTCCCTTGATACAAGGACTGAATTTTGTCGACGACTACATAATTGTTAGTCCAAGAAAGAATTGAGAGGCAGGTCAAGTGTACCGAATGCACCCCAAAATACCCGCCGCCGGATTTCTAAATCCTCCTCTGTTGTTTTAGAATTGGAGCCATCCACATGAGCTCCAAGATCTATGAGCATTCGAAACGCAATGCCTGCATATATCCATGCAGCACTTCTTTCATCGCCGAGAGCGAAGAGGGAGTTAGTCATGACAAGCATTGCCTGGATTGTTGTGATTGCGCTTCTGTCCAGAGCACCACCAAGCAGTTCTCTTACTCGTTCTCGGAATCGAACATGAATTCCTTTGAGCTCCTCTCGAGGAGAGAACTTGCATGAACCAAAGTAAATTGCATTGAGAAGAAGCTTGGAGAAGTAGGGTCCTTGACAAGCCATGTCTCGCATGAATGCTGGTCTGTAGGTGATGAGATGAGAATGGTGCTGTCTGTTCCAGTGAAGGTCAAGAAGGTGCTTTCCAGTTTCAGAATCTATCCCATCAAAGTCGAGCTTTCCGGCATTGTAGTTGATCATCTCGAGTTGTCGTTGATGGGCTGCCTCGCCCATCAATTGCCTCCGTGTAAACTCCGCTGCTTGACGGTTGGCCCACGGCCCCTTTCCATCTGCAGGCTCTTCATCAAAGAGAGCGCTCGTACGCCCATAGTAACTGGATTGGCTGAAGGATCCTATCACGGGTGCGAGTGGTGCAGCTGGCACACTTTGAACAGGAGCCGTCGTGTCTTCTTGAACGGAAGTCGTGATTGACCGGACAGGTGACGCAATTCCTTCGTGGGACTTGTCTAGAATTAGAGAAGGGCCAGCATTGTCGTTATTTTTTGCCAATCCG
Source organism: Tetracladium marchalianum (assembly GCA_037074945.1). Lineage (NCBI taxonomy): Eukaryota > Fungi > Ascomycota > Leotiomycetes > Helotiales > Tetracladium > Tetracladium marchalianum. The sequence goes on from JBAMDN010001425.1 coordinate 7,945, forward strand.
TCTGTTGTAGATGTATTCAAACGCGCTTGAAGTTTTCGGTTCTGCTTTTCCAGTGATGCCAGTTGCTCTCGTAGCATCGGTCTGAACAACGGTCAATTGTAATATTCTTGTAATATCTCCTTGCTAGGCTCCGAGGAAGTAGAGACTTTCAAGATTTTAAAAACATGGAAAAGAATATTTCATAACTGTCCGCGTAGAGATCGATATGGGCATATTCGGAATTGCAGCCTCATTTGGACATGCACAGGGGAAGAAGCAAGATAAACAACCAGAAAACGAGATTCTTGATTACCTATCTTTCCGTGCCAATTCAATGTGAATGCATTCTTTTCCATAAAGCCTGCGATTGAAATGGAATGTTAGCATCGAATTGATGTGAACTCAATAGCTATTGACAAAATTGTCTCTGCTTCAAACTCCATAGCTAAACTCATAACCGAGGCAAATGAACCACATACTTGCAATTTGTACATCTTGGCCTCTCATCGTCACATTTCATCTTCCTCTTACGACAGAATTCGCAAGCCTTTGCCGCTCGTCGTCTTTTCGGAGTGTCTTGAGCCACATCTCCGTCCGTCATGTTGATGCCGCGGATGGTTTGATTGTAGTACCGAACAGCCCAGGTCAGGCCGAGGATGTTCAACAGAGCAGCAATGTCTCTGCTCCATGGAAGTTAAAAACAAGACGGAAGAGCGCACTTCCGTCAAGATTAACGATGCGAGAAGTGAAAAGAATTTGTCGGAAGTGGAAGTGGGCGAAGTGAAAACCTTGGACGAAGCCGCGGCAAATGACTTCCCGCGGAACAGAAATGCCACCACCTTGACGACCCGAAATTCTCTCACATGACTACACGACTGCAAACATGAAAGTACTTGTAATCCGAAGGGATATTGTATATTGAATTTTCAATTTCCAATTTGAGCTGTTGATTTAAACGATGAGTCAATTAAGTTACGTACCAATTCCTCTCAGCATGGAAAAAGTCAATATCGTGGAGGGAACAACAAAGGTATTTATAACGATGTCGTGATGAGAATAGAATATCAGACTGATACGGGTAATAGAAAACACATCAAGTTTCACCCGTCTTGTCATTGATAGCAGGAGGGCTTGCTGGAGGTGTGGAGGCTGCCATCACAGTAAGACAGTGACTTTAGCTGCATGTCCGAAATTACTGACACGCTGAAAAAGTATCCGACGGAATTCTTGAAAACCAGGTCACAACTTCGTTCCGATGGTGCAAGCCAGGGAGTTGTCCGCACTTTTCAGACAGTCGTAAAGAATGAGGGGCTTGGAGCTCTGTACACAGGGTGTTCGACTTTGGTAATTGTAGGTTGACTCGTCGCGTGGAATGAGTACTTACAATCCTTTTAACTCTTGACTCAGGGAACAGCCTTCAAAGCCAGTGTACGTTTCCTGACTTTTGATACCATCAAGTCAGTACTAGCCGATTCCGATGGAAAACTCTCAGCTGGAAATGGGATCATTGCAGGCATGGCGGCTGGATGCGTGGAAAGTGTGCTCGCGGTCACACCCACCGAAAGACTGAAAACTGCCCTGTAAGTCTCCCATCATCCTGGAGATCGATATACTGACCGAGAACCGCAGCATCGATGATTCCAAAAAAGTGAAGCGTTTTACTAGCAGCATGAATGCCATGTCAATCATCCTACGTGAACAAGGAATTGTAGGACTTTACAAGGGCCTTCTCTCAACCACAATGAAACAATCAGCAACTTCAGGTGTCAGAATGGGGACTTATAACCAGCTCAAGGAGATTTCGAAATCACGGAACGTTCCCCAGACTTCGGCAACAACCTTCGGAATTGGAGCAGTCGCGGGTATTGTCACAGTGTATGCAACCCAGCCGTTTGACACAATCAAAACCCGAACGCAGAGCGCCAAAGGAGCTGGAACCATGGAGGCTGCGAGGGGCGTATGGCAGGAATCTGGAGTGGCGGGGTTCTGGAAAGGAAGCACGATGAGGCTGTCGAGGTTGATGTTTTCCGGTGGCATTGTATTTAGTGTGTACGAGCAGATTGTCTTGTTAGCGAGATCGACGTCGTTCTGAATTTGCAACGTGAAATAGAAAAACATAACTAGACAAGGGGATTGAGGCTCTTTACGCAACAGATTGAATATATTCTCTTATTACAATAAACTATGTAGAAAATAACGACAGAAATCAAATAAGTTCCCAACTTGTGTGGCTGAATACATGAAGTGTCCCCTACAAAAGAACGCCGCCCGCTAGAGAGAACTGCAAAGGTATCATAAAACGCCAAAAAGCCCATCCACAATATAGACCCGAAGAGAAGAAGTATCGCGATTGTGGGACAGCTTCCACAAACCAGGCTTACCACATCAACTTTATATCGTCCTCCATATCATCATCCAGAACTTCCACCTTTGTTCCCAAGGCTTCCTTGCCCTCTCGAATCATTGCTTTCAGCTGCGCATCCAGTCGTCGAATACTCTCGTCAGCCTCCCTGTCTTCTCGCTTCTTCATGGCCTTCCATTGCCTGGCTTCTATTTCGACTGGGCTTTCTACTGCCCGCTTGCTATCTCGCATCGGGCTTGCTCGAGGAATTCGACTTGAAGGCACTGGCGATCGTGGGGAGGCGTAGGAAGCGCTACTACGAGCAGTCATGGATGGGGAGCCAGCGTGGGAGCTACGAGGAGCGATAGAACGTCTTGCCGGCGATACTAGGCCAGCTCGAGAGGCAGGCCTGGCCGGTCCCATTGAATGTCTGGATGTAAGGGTTGGACGGATGGAAGGGCGTGGCAGGGCTCGGACTTTTGGGGACATTGGTGGAGGTCGAGCTGGAGGATTTGAAACGACAACCCAATTCTTTGCAATTTCTTCGTCCCGAAAGCCTCCACTGACTTGCCTTCGCTTTGATGGTCGTGCCGGCGATTCATTTGGTGTAATAGTGTCCAGGTAATCGGGTATGAAGTCTTCGTCGGGGAATCTTCCAGGAACTGGTGTGCCTGCCCTCTCCAATTCAACGAGCTTCTCTGACTCCCAGTTTTGTTCATCCTCAACCGCTTCAAACCGCGCGACAGAGTTGAAATCGTTGCTGACCTCGTATGCATGTCCTCCTCCAGCCTTGAATCCAGTAAACAATATCGCGCCGGCCTTGCAGAAGTCGATGGCCTTGATCACAACAGCACCAACCACGGAGATTGCGCCCCTGCTCCATCCATTCCCACGTTGATCGGGATATCCTCGTCCTCTGCCGTTTGTTTCCCTGTCCAAAGCAAAGTAGCTTGATCCTTCGCTCTGAGCCAGCAAATCCCGTGGAGTCAAAAGATGGCCTTTCGGCTCCTCCATGTCGCTCAACGACCTCCGATATCCAGCTTCGGGGTATGGCCTGTCATCTTCATGTGAGTTCGCAGCAGTCGGCGTGTCCATGCCACCTGCCAGCTGGTATCTGGTATTGACCAGGGGCCTCGGAGAAGATGGAGTCCAGTCTTGCGCACATACATTGCTGCCCGCTTCCCATGCGTCGCTCCTCACGTCCACCTCGTTATAATCGTTCAAAGTTCGCTTTTTGGTGATCGGCTTTGATCCAGTACTCCCCAAGCCTATGTTCATGGACATGACAGAGGTGGCGGATCGAGTGAGGATGAGTGAAGATGATGCAGATGCTGTGGGTGTTCGGGGAGGTTGATAGAGGTTTGATTTGGTCCCGCAAAGTCGAGGGATAGAGCTACCATCGCGTTGAGCAGACTGGATGTTAAACGAGCCAGATATCGCGCTTGGAGATTTCGTCATCTTAAGAGACTTTTGAAGATGTTGTTAGATAAGGAAGAGAGTTGCGACCTTGGTGGTCTTGTCTACTGGAAGCTCGCCAGGTCGAGGCTGAACTAATCATGATCATTACTTGCTTTGGCGGTGAGGACCATTTGGCGGCAGAACCTTTTCCGCCACACACAAGCCACAAATGTGGGGTGCAAAATTTCGAGGTCAGCTGCAAGGTGACAGAATTCTATGCAATCTAGGATTGCTTTGGTGGAACAAAATGGCTAGCCAGTGTATTAGCAATTTAATGGGCAGCTTTAGGGTTTAGTCGTACACTTACATTTTTTGAGTTAGATGCACTAGAGCACCATGCTATCATATGCTACTAATAGTGTTAAAAACCACGAATAATATCAAAACTTTAATTCCTGTAATTGTTGAGATAGGAGTTAATTACAGTTGTTTATAACCGAGTAAGTTGATAGGGGTTATCCCCTCAGCTGCCATGAGTGACAGGGTTTTGCTTCATATAACCTTAATGTTATCCGAGCCAATCAGAAGCCTGTATTTCACCAGCAACTTGAAGTCATCTCGAGAATCCAACTTCAATTCATGCCACATCGTAAAACAACTTCTTTTACCAGTACAAAGAGCTATATTACACAGGAATCCAGGACTCCCTAAGAGTACGGAGCTCCTGGGAAAATGAATGTTCTAAGTAATTAAGTAGGATAGTATTTCATTAGATCGGAGCTTCGTGCTTAACTGTAGTCAACAACAGAGCTAATTACATTTCACCATCATCATCTTCGTGGTCATTGCCTTACTGTAAATCAGCAACTACACCCTTCAACCGCCAGCCTTTACAACAGTTGTAAAGTAACGATCATGACAAGTCTCTGACGTGCCCCGTCGTTTTCCTTGTAGAATATGATCAAACCGGAAGAAGGTCCGCCAACTCCCAGAGGCACGGTAGTTACGCTGCAACGTGATGTTCATCATTAGTGTTGTCGTGCTAGCATATACATGGTTAAAGGTGTGATAACTATGATTCCTTTGTTCAGTCTGGGCAACAAAATCTAGCTCATCCTCAATATTCTCCCCTAGGTTGTCCTCCAGGTCAAATTAGCCCGCTCTTTAACAGTAAACTTCTCCTTGCTAGTAGATACTATAAACTACCGCTAGTTCGAAGTGTGTAACCGTGGTACCTTGGCACGAGTAGACGCCTTGCTTAAATAAGCCGAAATCGCTCCATCAGCCCATGACGCACATCAGTTACAGGAGGTCCTGCAACGCATGAAGAAACATTGAAAATGCCAGGCGAAGAGAAGCGAGTCGCTTGTCACGTGTGTCATGTCAAACAAGCAGGACCAAACAAGTAGGATACTCTGGAAGCGCACGAAAGTCCGTAAAAGCATAAAGATGGATCCATGAGAGGTTGAGATGTGAAAATAATGGCTCGTTTGTCGTGTGATTACTTGCAGTCAAGCTAACGCAGGGGTGCTCCCACGTCTTCGACCTGTTGAAGGAGTGGAATAAATTTCTCTACACTGCTTCCATCCTAGATGCAGTCATAGCTACCATAACACTTCAGATGAAGAAAGGGGCTTTTTATATGCTTCAGCGTTGAGGCTTAGCCCTACGAGGATGCCTCTTCACAGATTGTAAGCTGAACATAAGCCCGAAACGAAGAAAAGCAGAAACTGCCGTACAGCAAGTGATTGGGTGCTTGACTATACTATATACAAGTACGGAAGTGGTCAGTGACCATTCCGAGGATAAGCAAAACCATGCATCAGAATTGAACTCCTGATCCTAAAGCAACGTCCACTTGACAAACGCTAGGGCAGGTTCATGCTCTAAGATTTTGTTTTACTTCCAAACTGAATCCCTAACCCCAAGTTACTCTCACTTGACCGACCTCTTTCATTTCAGAAATTTATGGTTCTGAAGCTGGCGTTGTGCAGGCGAATCCTGGAGTTGAAGCCGGTCCACCGTTAATCGTTTGAACAGCAGCAGAGTTGGGGTTGGTGCAGGTTTTAGTGGCAGATTCTGGAGTCTTGGTCATGGAGCAAGATGTTGTGCTTGTTTCATAGATGGTCCTGGTCACAGTGTAGATAAGCTATAGACGATGTCAGAGAGAACAGAAGAATAAAGCTGGACGGGCTATACGTACCGAAGTGGTGAAAGGATCATAGGAAGTTACCACAGAGCATTCGCACTTGGTGCTGAAGATAAAGTACCTTGGGCAATTGGGTCGTGTTGTTATGCATGTTCCGTCTCCCCAACCAGTCTGGCCTGTCAGTCCAGGAATACCGAACGAGCCATGAACTCCAATGTAGAGGTTCAGGTTGCACACCCGCCAGGCAGCCTCTACTGGAATAGTGCATGTGGCATCGGTACCGGCGTTCGTGATGGAGCATTGGCCTTTACCAAGGGTGTATGGCCATTTTCCCTGGTTACCCTCCGTGATTGCGTTTGTCGAAATGATGGTATGTAGGTCGGTATACACGTTACCCCCTGTAAGGGTGGGATATTTGATGGCGACAGTGTTGGAAGTTATCGTAACGCACACTTGGCCAAAGTTCTGCTTGTCATTGCCGGCTAAAAAGGAATAACATTGAGAACCCGAGAGATCCCTAGTCTTGAGAGTGTTGAGTGTGCCACTAACGGGGTCAAGCAATGGTGTCGCTTGGACAGAGGTAATGGCTGCGGCGGCCGCAAGAATCAAACGTAAGAAGTGCATGGCTTTTTTGTGGCAGAGGATTCAAAAGTATTTTTCTGTCTTAAAGAATGGAATATCGAAGTTACCATAAGTCCAGAGCCCGTATATATGGAGAAATTCTGCCGGTGCAACATAGTCATCTGGACGCACTGCTAACCACTCCATTGAAGTCGGGCGTCTTCTTGTCACTCCTCTCTGCATCAGCTGAATAATTCAGTGAAGCAAGCCATTCAGCCCAGTGGTATCAAACAAGAATCATCTACTGATTAGTGATACGTTCTTATCTTTAGTTAGAGCGAAAGCGCCACGTCGAGGGATGTTTCTTGGAGCAATTCGTCGGGACATGACATTAAGTCGCTTGCTGGATGCAAGCCTCTGGGTACTCCAGTGCTAGAAAATTTCCACAAGCTTGCCTGTTTCCTTACTTCGCTAGTAGGAAGTAATTATACAGACACTTACAGACGCTTAGGGATGCCCGTGAATAAACAAGTAATTAGCAGAGCTTATACATTAGCCTAAAAGCCAGCTTTATCCTTAGTTGAAAGAATCTATATTCTTTTTGAGGGGTGGTGCAAAGTGGTGCTCATACTGACATCCACCAATAAAACGATTAGTGAGATCGTGATAATAGCGCAAAAACCCCCCCCGTTGTGGCTGAGGCCTATCGCTAGAGATTAGAACCTGAATTGATGTACACCACCTTTCATGGCTCGAATCCGCGACTCCGAGGAGATGTAGATTTTCCGGGTTTACATAGGGGCTCTCTATCACAGGAAAACTTGGTCGATCTTGACACCGTGAAGAATAGTTAATTATGATAACATAACACAGGTATCTACTTTATTTAGATATAGTAAAAGCTAATAGAAACATTCTTTTCACGTGGATTAATCTATTCCTTAAGTTTCAAGAGGAAAGTGAACTATTTTGTTTTATGCTAGATTAACCAAGTCTTCCTGGGAAGTATTAGTTTTAGAGGGCGTCCTGCAGAAGCGCTAAAACATACCAAGCGTTTTGATTCAGCTTGAAAGATTTGCTTGTTCTAGCTCGGCGACGCTCGCTAGGATAATTCCGTGGTGGCGCTCAATGGCATGTCCGTACGGAGGTACATCGATGAAAGATTGTACTATACTAGTGCGATATACCCTGCGAGTCAACAGTGCACGGGAATTCCCTGGAGGGAGAACGGCAGTACCCCCTGTTTGTTTACATCTTGGAGCGGCCAATTTCGACACGGCACAATCTTTCACCGCTGTACCCCGCGGTCCCATCCACCACAAGGAAATCATGCCTTTAGCAGGGTCTAGACTCTAGCCTTTGAGCACTGGCTGCCTCCGATTCATGCCTGACATACGAATTGAGTTACTGATGAGGTAATATACACCCCTTTGGCGCGTCCCCACATTTGGGCTACTTGTCTAAGCCAACCCCCTCCGTACCCTTGACTATATTGTTGAAATATTGTTTTCCTTACTTGATTAACTTCAAATTTTACTGATACTAAGATTGAATAATAAAGTATTAATATACCAAAGAGAATATAGTTATGGATATCTCCAAAGCATCGTGATCAGGCTGAAAAAGAAGCTAGATTACTTTGATAGGCAAGATGTAAAGAGAGCATCCGGTCATGCGGAGAACAGAAGCGCTTCACAGAGACTTCCTAGTATACGAGAAATTCCAAAACCACAAGAGCCTTTAATTCTGCTAGAAGAGCTATATCTCACTAAGGATTGTATCTTTTTTTTTCTCGGGCTTAAATTGCTAGCAATGCTACAAGATCGCAGGAGGAGTACTCAGTCGAGCCTCAAGAACCTCTACTTCTGCGAGGGGCCGAATCTGCACTATACCTCCGTACTGTGGTGCAGTGGTAAGTATTGTCACGGCCTTTGCACGGCAGAACAACAAGAGCAAATCTTAATTACCCTTGCTTGCAAGTCAAAGGCGGTGACAATACTTACCTACTGCACCACAGTATTTTGTATTTTGGGCGATCCTGCTCCTCGGAGCTGTGGCCGTGCTGTCAGTTCTTGATGGTAGAAGCGGGAAGGTGGGGCTGGGAATTGTGGCTTTGTTCACCTCGTTGTTTGCGTTTGTGGTTAGACTTTTGACAAGTGCTCGTCGGGCGGAGATATTTGGGTCTACCGCGGCTTGTGCCGCGATTCTGGTCGGCTATGTGAGGGTCTTCCACAGACTCGAGGAAAACAGCGGTACGTACCAGGTTGATGGAAATGGTTACCTTGTTGATTTCTAACCATCCGAAAATTACGGACCAGGTCTTCGAGTGCCGAGAGCAATAAAGAGGGCGTTTTTGTGCCACATCGCCATATCTGTCGAAGAACGATTAAGAGTGTGAGCATCTGGAGCTGTTGTTGTGCTGTTGTGAGGTTGCTGCCAGAGGAACAAAAAAAGATCCCAGGCTTGCCGAGGTCTAGAATTGGCGCTGTTTCTGTAGGAATGTACCTCCTCGACACTGAGTCAGTCATTCCTGGTGTACTTCGTGGCTTGCAGAGCGACCCCAATTCTAAGGGCTTCAGGAACAAGGGATCCAGGAACACGGAACTCTGGGAGAAGGGTTTGGGGTCTTAGCACCAAGGGATTGTACTTAACGAGTGCTTGTCTTCGCTCAGACAAGCATAGCCAGAGCGACTCAGCTCCGCACAAATTCCATCACCCGCATGCTTAGAATCAGCTGCTCTCATGCGGTGTTTCCCGTTCGTGATACAACGCCTTGTGTGTTGGTGCTGGCGCTCTCGTATGTCTCTCTTCCTCGACTTTTGGAAAAGATTCTTGGCGCATCCTTGGCAAGGAACACCAAAACAGCACGTCTTGGTTACATCCTCGTTTGCATTTTATGCAGTATTTATTCTCATCTCAATGAACCCACAATGCAGGATAGTACTCTGTAAAGTTCCAAGAAGGAAGGAGAGCTAGCTTTCCATAAATTTCATCCCAGATAATTAGTAGAGATCTCTAAATCTCATTTTTCGAGATTTGAGCTAGGTACGTGGGGGAAGGGGACAAGGCGTGCAAGCGCCTCGAAAAAAACAAAGTGTGGACGTACCGTACCACTAGTGTTTTCGCTGCCTGCTGGGTGTGTGAGTCCAGAACTAATTGTTGACATAGCATTGGACAGTAGTTTTGTACATCCGGACGTCCGAGGGCTAGTTGAATGAGCTTCCAACTCAACGTGAGATGAGGATCACATGAGAGCGAGAATTTATCTCTATCACGGCTAGTCTTGTCTGCAGGATTACAGGGAATAATGACTCGGGGATATTCGCAAGATAAATGAATATGATTTTTCTAAGTAAGCTTGTAAAAATAGCAGAGGTAGAATTATTCGCAAGTAAATAACTCGAGTCTTGCGGAGCCTGTTTTCAGATGAAGACGTGGTTAGCTGCCAGCGCTTTCCGATATTCGAGAGGGACACTGGAAACAGTGACTTTACCTCATTAATATAATCCCAGCCCAAGATTCATGGGTGGAATAGAGATGCATCGAACCAGATACGCCACCCGAAAAAGCGACGACACGAGTGATATGGGTAATGGAGCCTTGTTGTGGCACACAAACCATGTCCACGGCGCTCCAGGTCGCCTCGTGGGAATGAACCCAGCAGCTTGAGTTGTCTTAATCAATCTCACAATTTGTTCCGGAGTCGTGCAACAAAGAAAGTCTACTGACCAGTTAATTAGTCTGCCATAACGTAAAGTAGTGAAGTTCTACCTACTGTGTTGGTTACACTTTTTTAACGTAATAGCTAGCAGTGTAATCAAGACTGCAAAATTAGGGTCTGAACCAGTCGTATTGTTATGTCTAAGGAGTAAGAAGCAGAACCAGTTATAAGATCTAGTTCTGGTGTCTATGTATAGTGAGAGTAAAGCGCGTATTCAAATGACTTTGTGAAACACTAATAAAACGATTGTTGTAAGTGAAACGAGCGTCGAGTATAATTATTCTGAATCACCAACATACTGTCTACATGACCTTTGTAACAAATGCATCGCCCACCTACGCATTTGGCACTCTTACTGCTATTGTTGGCAATGAGAAAGCCGATGATATCATAAACCTGTCTCGAGATCTCTGCTAAACTAGGTCATTCAATCGGAGCTAACCCTTGTTATTTATTCGCTTGCAGATAGACTGGACTATTCTGCTCACCCTGGAGGAACCTCCTCGCTTGCAGACTTGGTGAAGAATGCTTCGTGGATGATTGATCGAGCAAGGTAGCCGTGTGTGAGCTTGAGAACGGGCTGAATCTCGAACTCGTTGTTTGGATAATTGGCGACGGACTGGAGAGAGGTAGTGTTGTGTGGTGTTGAAAACACAGGAGGCTCCATCTGATGCATTGCCGGCGACCTCAATACTTGTCTGGGAGGCAAGAACGGACTCTGGCCGTTTTGATGTAGATATCAGGAGAGAAAGAGACTGTAGAAGCAGAATGGTTATGAAGACCATGTCATTGTGTTATTTGAAAGGAGGACGATATTGTGTATCGATCACGTGTGGACAGGTTCATGGAGAGGAACCATGCTATGATCCTCGGCTGCCCGCCAAGCTTGCATTCGAAGGCGTGAGGTGGGCGCCAGCATTGGCGTGATCTTGCACAGGCATTTGCGTGCGCCAATTCTTTCCCTTGTGGTCACTGTTAGTAACTTGTGTAATAATTAGTCCTTCTATTTGATGGAAGCAACAACAGATATGGCAGCAACACCAACCGCGCTCTCGACTCACAACACATGATGCCCTTTTGCCTTTACCAGCCCTCCATCAGCACGAGCCCCCAGTATTAAGAGTCAGAATTCGTGTCGCGACTTGCAAAACCACGAAGACGATGACTCCTTACAGAAGATTACCACGATTTCAAACCCATTTCTTCTCTCTC
>JBAMDN010001426.1:0-20186 GCA_037074945.1 Tetracladium marchalianum
TCCCTTCAAAGAAAATGGGTCAATTTAACATGAGCTCCCGGGAGAAGTGCTGCTATTGTGGTCAGTGTGTACTGGAGTCGGGCAACTCACTACCAATAAGAATTCGCTTGAAGGTGGGTATCCGGGTTTTTGGTGCTGGAGGAGGGAATCGTCATTTTGATTGAGTATTCGTAGATAGAAATTTCGAGCCTGTTGAAAGATACTTTGGGCCAGCCGAGAGTCGGGTATGTTAAAATGTCACTGTATGCTCGCTTTCGTCATTCAAAGGTAGGTGAATAATGGATTCGTGACAAAACAGTGGAGATCACTTCTGAACTCGTAGTGTTTACGAAAGCTTCTCACCATACCATGTCACAAGCAATGAGGTTCCAGAATGTAGCAAATCGTAAGCAGTGGGTCCTGCAAGAAGGCCATTGTGTCAGGCATTTGAGATCGTCTGATATCCAAAATGTGAATTCACGTGACATATGTCTCGACTAGGGAGCACCTTGTTTAGACACTAGATTTTGCTCTAACCGAACTTTCCGCTCATTTTATTAGTCTGGTTACTAGTACTGACAATGCACTTGTCCTTCCATCTGACAGTATCAAGCGCAATAAACAGGCGACATCATCCCACTCCATCCCACTTCTAAATCATCAGGGTGACCCTGCCTCGATCACCGCCCACAAAACCTCCTCAAAATCTGATCTGATAAGATCACCTCCGCATCACTCAAAACCCAATGTTCACGGCACGTCCCCCCTTCAACCTCTCCTTCGCTCCCATGCAGACTCGCATACTTCCTCCTTCTTCTAAGCTCTTGCTTTCCCCTCGCAGCAGCACAATATCCCCCTAATGAGTTCTGCTTCCGCTCGTGCGAAGCTTGCCCTCTGGGGCGTCCGATTCAATGCCACAGACGCTCAGACTGGGCAGACTTGTCGCATCCAACGTGGGCAGGTGTGTGTGAAATGAGATCGCAACAACTTCTCTGTACCTCTGTGCGTTATTGAATTGTTCCGAGAATGAGAGGACAGAGGGGATACAGTCATTCACTGACTCGTGTCTGTGGCGCGGCATCATTGTCACCGCGAATCCACCATTTTCCGTCGTGGAGAAGTACAGTGAAGAAGATGTGAAGGGCTTGAGGCGCGTGGGACGTAGAGGTCGGGTACCCAAACGTTGGACCCTTCGTCAGTCGAGGTTGTCCTACCAAATAATGTGTTTTTCCAACTCTGCTGGCATACTCTGGTAAGTATGTCCGGTACTCTCCAATTCTGCTGGTGTTGATCACGAGGTCTAGGATGCTGCGTATTTTGAGACATATATTCATATTGCTCTATGGGTAAGTAACACCACCTCAAGGAGCCACCAGGAATATGGCTAACAATTAAACAGTATCGGAATGTATGTCTTCTGGTTTGTGGTGATCGTCATTGGCTTGACATCGCATTTCGCAAAATACATCGCAGACCAGGAGCGAAAATGGCTAGCGTATCTGAGTACAGCGATCCGGATGGAGCCAGCCGAATTGTCCTTCAAAGGCTCTAGTCATATCTTCAGTGTTCCATACACGTTGCTAAAACGATACATTACTGTACCTGCAACTTTCGGTTACACTCGGTCTCAAAATATCAGCTGGTGGGCCACAATCCCGACCAGAATTCAGAGCGTCACTATTGCAGCTTTTGTTATTCTCAACATCGTTTTATGCTCAGCTAGCTACCGTATCTTCCAAGACAATCTATAGTAAGTTTTTTAAACACCGGAACACGGTTTCTGTACTGACATCACAAAAGTTGGCAAGATGTATCGGCCCAGTTATGGCGGTACGTTGCAGATCGAACGGGCATCATTTCGACAGCCAATTTGCTTCTCATTTGGGTGTTTGGCATTAGAAATAATACGTTGATGTGGCTGACTGGATGGGATTTTGCGACATACAACAACTTCCATCGTTGGGTCGCAAGAGTTGCCACTGTCGAAGCCATTGTGCATTCGTTTGCCTACACATACATGATCGTCCAAGGTAAGATTCTTTTCATGATAGTCTCCTCGGAGTCAATCAATTAATGTCCGATCAGATGGAACTTCATTCTCCTCTATGTGGGCCTTCTTCTATCATTACCTTCTCAAGACATATTTCTGGAACGGTGTTTTGGTAAGTCTCTGCCTTGTTGTGTGTGTACCCCCTAACCGCAAGCAGGCCACCATTTTCATGGCCGGAATATGTTGTTTTTCTATTTATGGTATCCGTAGAAACTACTATGAGACGTTCCTGCTTGTTCACATTGCCCTCTCTGTTGGAGTTCTTGTAACGATGTGGTTGTGAGTTCTCCCTTTCCCAAAATTATTCCAATCGCTCATGCAATCAGCCACGTCGAAATTTTCAACGGCGTCTACAACTGGTTCTTATACCCCTGTTTTTTCATCTGGTTATCAGATCGTTGTCTTCGAGTCCTACGAATTCTCCTCTTCAACCTGCGCTTCTGGTCTACCAAGGCAGTTACGACATACAACCACGACTCCAACATGGTCCGCCTCACCGTCCCCTTCTCCACATCCTTTATCCGCCCTCGCCCCGGGACATTCTACTACATCAGTTCCTTAAACACACTTCAAATCTGGGAAAGCCACCCCTTCACACTCAGCTACTCCACCCCATCCTCAACATCATCCCTCGAACTCACCCTCTCGCCAACAACCACCCACGCATCCCACGGCACCATGTCACCACCCCGCCCATTCACCTCCCAAGAAGAAGACCAACACAACACCCCCTCATCCTACAACACATCTTACGAATCCGAAACCCTCCTCAAAACCTCTCCCACCACCGCCCCACCATCAACCCTCACATTCCTCATCCGCCCTTACAACGGCTTCACCTCGCGCCTTCGCACATCCGCCCTGCACGCTCCAACAACACATCGCATCCTAATTGACGGCCCCTATGGCGAAACCCAACCCTTCCACCTCTACAGGAACATCCTCTTCATCGTCGGCGGTGCCGGCATCGCCGTCCCTCTCTCCTACTTAACCCCCCTCCTCGACTCACCCACCTCCAAAACCGAACATTTGCAAATCCTCTGGGCCGTTCGCGAAGAGGAATTCCTCAATGAAACTCTCGACGTCGATTTTCGCGGTTTGATAGGTGATGATAGATTAACCGTCTCTGCATACGTGACAGGTGATTTGCAGGGTAGTGGTGTGGGGAGGAAAGGCGTGAAAGTGCAGCGGGGGAGACCGGATGTTACGAAGGAAGTCGTGGATGCGGCTGAGGAGGCTGGGTTTGGCGCGAGTCTGGCTGTGGTGGCGTGTGGACCGGGGAGGATGGCTGATGATGCGAGGAAGGCTGTTGTGGGGTTGTTGGGGAGGGGGTATGGGAAGGTTGAGTATTATGAGGAGGCGTTTAATTGGTGAGGAGACTATTTGTCTTTACATTTGAAGTGCAGCATTTTTTGGAGATCGGATTATATATACACATATAGACTACTTTTGGCAGACTTTGAGTGGGTTTAGAGATGTTATATTAGCGTGCATAGATTGAAATATAAGTCGAGTTGAAACTCGGTGATAGAATCCTAGCCGAGGTACTTGATTCCCATTGAATTTCAGTTGAATTTCGTAAGTCATTCTTGCTTTAAATCTATGGTATATATTTGCGAAACTATCTGGACCTCTGGTTCAAGTTGATTCATCAAGCTGCACAGAAGATGGGCTGTTGGTAACAAACAATGTAGAACAGTGAGTGGTGTTGCTTCGTACTGCTCATAAGACCATAAGACGCAACGAGCTTTGATTCGGGAAATCTACCTCCAGAAACAGATTTCATTCAAAGGTATTCGAAAGGTCTATTCAAAACTATGCTCGCTTATAATCATTCCAACACAAACACGCTCGCTTAACCCAAAGAGTACAAATACAACTCCTGCAAGCCACAACTACCTCTTCAAAAACGGCAACGTCTCCGACCCTATGGCCGCCGGCGGCAGCATCTCCATATCATCACCACTCCCCCTCACACTAACACTAACACCTCTCCTTCCCTTCTCCCTCGGCGAAGCCGCCGAAGCAGCCGAACTCTTCCTCCTCCATCTGCTAAACCCTTGCTCCTCCTCCCCCTCAACACCCCTATGCACGCTCCAAAAATCTCTCATCTTCGTCTTCTCATCCTTCCTCATCATCGCCCTCCCCCTCTTTGACAGGCCCAAACAAATGAAAAATACCAACGCCTGAAAGCCCAAACACCCCCACACAAACGCCGGATACAGCGTCTCGGCCAGATGTTTACGATCTTGATCTGGTTCGAGCTGGACGTAGGCGTCAGAGCCGCGCGACCACACCGAGGACCAGCAGTAGCATGAGTTAAAGATGCCGGAGGACATGAGGAAGATGAGAAGTAAGCAGGGGAGGGCGATTGATGTATCTTTGATGAGAACAATAATCCAGTGGTAGCGACCTGTGGCGATTGTTTTCCAGGTGACGTGGCCGATGGTGGTGCTGAGGAGCCAGAGGAGGGTTATCATTAGTAGGGGGGCGTGGCGACAGGTTAGGCCGACGGTGGGTGTGTACCAGAGGACTAGGAAGGCGGTTGCGGTTGCGGCGAGGATGGGGAGGAGGGCGACAATGAGGAGGAGGATGGGGGAGTGGGCGCGTTTTTTGAAGGATGGGACGGCGAAGAGACGTTTGGAGGATTGGTAGGTGTAGATTCCGCCGAACCAGGGCTGAGCGTTGTCGAAGGATGTGTAGGTGCTGGAGGTGTGACCGAAGAGGGTGGATGGGCGGTCTTGAGAGAAGACTTGGAGATCGAGGTAGTCGGTTTCGGCTGAGGGTTTGCGCATGTGTTGAGAAGGGTGAATGTCTTGATCCGGACCGATGATGGAGACCATAGGGTTTACGGGTGGTGACAGTCCGAATGTTTTTGGGGATAATGTGATGGAATTAGATCGTTCTGAACCACGGCTCTGCCTTCCAAATCGAATCGGAGAGCGGGAAGCCTTTGGTTCAGACGGTGATATTGGAATCACGCTCTGTTGTCCCAAAATTGGCTTCGTTGCTTTGGCGAAACGTTCCAATATCCTCACCAGCGTCCGACGAGATGTAAAACTTCCAATCGAGTTGCTGAGCAGGATAATCGGAAGGAGCCAGGAAAGAAAGATCGCAGATGCAATCCGTCCACCGGGTTGACTAGAACTCTTCCCACCGATCGCCTCAACAAATGCGCTCAGGATTGCAAAGACATACGACATGATGGCGAGAAGCGTTCTTGGAACCTCGTTGGTGCTAGAATCTGAGAGTTCATTTGCGATTTCTCGGCAGAGATGATGTAGGCGCGGACGTGCAGGATCATCGCTGTCTAATGTGGAATTGTCGATGATGCGTGTGTATGTGTCTGCTGGATCTGACCCAGGTCCTTCCAGCTCTTGTATCGCCGCGAGGATTGTCCCACGATCTCGTACATGGTCTCTGTATGCTGCACCAGTACTGGAGAGATGTTCTGCCAAATCCCAACACCGATTCCAAGATTCCAACTTCGTCAAGAGAGACCACAAGGTGTCGATGGGATCTCCAAGCAGATGTAAAATGGTAAACAGGGAGTTCGGTTTACCAAGAGTCGCGAGACACAAGTTACCGACAAGGAGCATGACAGGGACAAGCCAGGTTGTGAGTCGCGGTCCTATATCGTCGTACCAGTTGAAGTTGCTCCCACATTGTGCTTCGCATCCACCAATAGTCAACTCGATATTGGTGACGTTGGACATAATAGTCGTTCCATGGCGATAGAAGATGTTGTCGTCATACTTGAGCGATCCATTCAGAAGTTTATGTGTGATATCTGCGGCGCACTTGTCGCGGTGTAAACAAAGCACACCTGGTAAGGCATGAAGAAGCGTCAACGGCACCAGTATCGAAAAGTAGAAACGCATGATGGCGATGTTTAAAAAGCTGCTTTTGAGAGGAACCCAAGTTGTCCATGCGTAAGGAGCCTGTTTTATGTACTGCTCGGACAACTTCACTTGGGCAGAAAAACAGTCACCAGATAAATGACCGCCGCGGACTAATGTTCATGAAAAGAACAACGCCCCAAACGGGGGCCTATTTGACCGTTCATCCCATGGATTGTTTGCAACCCCTTGCGACTGGTGAGGCTGTTTTGCAACTTGCAGAGTGTCTGCCTTCGTTTATCATTCATTCTGTGGTGGCTGCGCTCGAGGAAAGGGTGCCATCGGGCATTTGGAACATGTACGGGTTGGTAAGAGAAGCGTTGTGGAGAGGTTGTGCTATGTTCTCTTGAGCGTTCGTGATTGTTGTATAGTCCATTGTTGAGGTGTAGGCTGTTAAATGATCAAGTCTTCCCGAAAAGCATCGCATTCTGGATCCAAAGGAGTGATTATCGTAATTCAAAACAAACGCAACATCAACGAAACACTCCAGCTACCTTGAATTACTTCAAGTCTGATGCTACTAAAAGGGCGGAAATTAAAAGACGAAGTTCCCGTCGTCTTACATGGTCAACACTGTCGTTGGGCGGTGGCGAATCAGGAGGAAGCGATGTCCACGATGCGACACAGCGAGCCCCTATTCGCTACCGAGAACAACAACCGTCAAAACAAGATGCCGCAAAAGCTTAGGCTGTTAAGCGACTTCTCCATACCCACTCATCCAGGCCCGTGTTACCTCTGCTAGAACGAAGTTGGGGCGATTTTGACGTGCGACAAAGTGTGACTCTGAGAAATACTGTACTTTTGATGCCTCCCTCTGGATGTTCGTGAAGCGGTGGCGACTCTCGTTGGAAGTGACAACAATCGCGTCTCTGAAAGAAGATAATCTACTGATCATTAAATCCCTCGGGTACGTGTGATCAACGCGCAAATCGTATTGGCCGGGTGGACTATTTGCAAATTTGCAAACCAGAATGACGCCGCTCAAGTGAGGCTGTGTTGCGTTGTGGGCGAGTTTGAGTTGTAGAATGGTTGAAGGGAGACAGGAACATGAGCGGAAGGCAACGACATCACGATAACTGTAAGACTATCTCGATCAGTCTGATTTTCAAGTCAATGGAAGGAGGAATTGTGTTCAAGTATTGTAATTTGTCTATTGATTTCTATCTTTTTCCACTCATGATCTCCAAGCCGTCTGGGGCATTCTCACTATTTACACCGTAACTGGACCCAAAGCCAGTTACTTTCTTACTCTATCTCTCTCTGAACTCCAAAACCATAACATATCGCACCTCTTGCTGCCAGCAAGTAAATCAAAACACTTGTTAAGCATATGCAGCCCATCCTGTAAAAGTTAGTAACCTGAAGATTGTGAAGATACAAAAGAACATACCTCCAAATAACAGCGCCAGATTCCGCTCATCGCTCGCCTGATTGATAAGATCATTGACCGTAGCAGTCACACTCAGCGTCTTCGAGAGCTTTTTGTTCACGACCGTCAATGCACGATCAGCCTCTCCCGGCTCGTTCACCGAAGTCTTCGCTGGTTCGTTCGGGTTGTCCACTTGAATCTGAGGCATAGCACTCTGTTCCTCTTGCAACTTCGCCAAACGCACAGGTGAAATTGACCAGCTGTAGAGAGGATCGTACCGAAGAACGTCTAGAATTGTCATGATACTGTACACCTCCTTCCGCAGAGCCTCCAATGTAAATTCACAACAGCGACGGAAAACGCCTTCTGTCTTGGTAATCCCCATACCATCAACGATATCACGAGTCAACCGGAATGGTACAATCTCTGGTACCTGCAGAACCCGACCCATCTCGAACGCAATACCCAAATCAATATGCACGACCTCACCACTCTTTTCGTCAAGAAGAATATTTTGACCGTGTCTATCTCCGAGACCGAGGATATGCCCAAGAATCGAAATTGCTGCTGTACTTCTTGTGTAGGCTAGACGTCTTGCAAACCAATCATCAGGATCGGTAAAATTTTCCGTGAAGAAGAAGCGCATCACTGGTTGGAATTTTCGGATGACACTTTTGAACTTGGAGACCCTAATGTCAACAGATCTCCCTTGAACATCAAATATCTCCTTGCGGCAATCTGCGGATTTCATGTCCTTTGGATTATACCGCTCATGAGCCGGGATCAAGTAGTCATGAAGGGGCTTGGTGTCGGCAACAAACTCGATTACCCCAGCTGACGAAGTTAGAGGCAGTACTTTGTAAGTCCTAATTGTCAGATTCCGCTGTTGGGTTGCCTTGTTGCCCTTGAGTAGCTCGTTCACTTGTTCGAAAACCTGTTCCATGATCGCATCTTGCCGCAGATCATCGTTCCCTCCCTTGACCTATGAGCGGAATCAGTAAAGCCACCGAGGAAAGGAAAATATTTCAATACCAGTTGTTTAAATCGAGCTCCATTAGTGGCGATAGCAGTCAGAATCTTCGGAGAACTAACACCTCCAGCAATTGCGAACTGGCCGTCAAATTTGCGCATCTTCGGCACGTTGGAGTAGTCAAGATTGGCGGCCAAAGGAACATTCATTGTAGGAGAAGGCACGGGATAATTCTTCAATAGACCCTGGAGTTTCATGGCTGCTACTGAAAAGTCCAATTGAAACTTCCGCGATTGCTTGTATTGAGCGTTTGCCTCAGCAGCAAGCATACAGTAGGCATCATTTATGACATTTAGAGCACGCCAAATCGAAGCCACACTAGAGCCATGAAAATCTTTCGTCAATTTCATCGTTGTTTTATGGCGTGAAACGGCTGACTCGTCCTGCTTGTTGGGTGACGATTTGGCACTGGAATAGATCTGATACATTCCATGATACGGGTGCTCCTGGCTGATGCGCTTGACAAGCCCATATAGCAGGCCTTGGAAGGACGAAGAATTATCTTGTAGCCGAGATGTAAGTTGATTCATTAGTCGAGCAAATTTTCGACTGGGAACTTGAGAGAGGTGTTTTGAAACAGAATCATTTGATGATTGATTGTCGGAGTTTCCAAGCCACAAGTTAGAAAATCTGAGAGCATTGCCATCATGACCATCGGATGCGCTGAGGGCGAGAAGGTAGTTCTCTAGACATGCCCGAAGCAATTCTTCTCTGCTTGCAATATGCCTCTGAAGCTCTCCTTCGTCAATTTCCAGCCAGGTTTTGGCCTTGTCTTTAAGCCTTCGGTAACCCTTTCTCTTAGACTCAGACGTTGTAGATTTGATTAGCTTTTCGAGCTGTTCAACTTCGTCTCCTTTGTTGTTTCTGAGCCGTTGGAGTCGCTCAAGATCCTCAATACTACCTGGATCCTGGAGTTGTTGGTCGCAAAAAGTAGCGAATTGGTGAAATACCTGTCCCGCGTCGTCACCTTTCGTCTTGCCGCCAAGTTCCTTGAGTGCGGGCTTCAAGTATTTCTCAAGGATTCGGTCAGGTGCTTCGAGACGAGCAACAGATACTTGATATCCTATTCTCCATAGCAGATATGACCTCCCGACTGCTATAGTTTGCTCTTTCAACACTGCCGGATCGTCTAGAGCCTGTAGCATATTGATCGACGATGTCATTTCTCCTTGATCCCAGAGCGTGTTCGCAGCTTCAGCATGGATGGCAATGTCAACTTTCAGCTCGAGCTCAGCGCAGGGTTTGATTAGATCCATCATGGACGTTGCAAGTGACAAAGATTCTTGTAACGCACTGTGGGCGCGGTTGAGTTTTGATGAAAGCAAGGCAGACTTTACTTCAACTAGTCGGGTATCGAGTCTAGGGACGCTCATGATAGTATGCAGCTTTTCCCTCTGGCTTACTGTACTTAAAGTAGTTCCTCTGCAAGATAGGATTGGGGTGATATCGTCAAATCTAGAATTGTTAGCGCCCGCCATACAAGATTGGATAATGATGTACAAACCTCCCGGTTTGTACATCATTATCCAATCTTGTATGGCGGGCGCTAGCCAATTTCTAATTTTGACAAATCACCCCAATCCTACTTGCAGAGGAACTACTTTAACATCATGAGCCAAAAAAAACCTTGATATTATCATGAGCATCCCTAGACTCGATACCCGACTAGTTGAAGTAAAGTCTGCCTTGCTTTCATCAAAACTCAACCGCGCCCACAGTGCGTTACAAGAATCTTTGTCACTTGCAACGTCCATGATGGATCTAATCAAACCCTGCGTGAGCTCGAGCTGAAAGTTGACATTGCCATCCATGCTGAAGCTGCGAAGACACGCTCTGGGATCGAGGAAGTCGCGTCGTCGATCAATATGCTACAGGCTCTGACGATCCGGCAGTAGCTGAAGACGGGAGGTCATATCTGCTATGGAGAATAGGATATCAAGTATCTGTTGCTCGTCTCGAAGCACCTGACCGAATCCTTGAGAAATACTTGAAGCCCGCACTCAAGGAACTTGGCGGCAAGCGAAAGGTGACGACGCGGAGCAGGTATTCACCAATTCGCTACTTTTTGCGACCAACAACTCCAGGTGGGTCGTATTGCGGATCTTGAGCAACTAGACGGCTCAGAAACAACAGAGGGGAGCGAAGTTGAACAGCTCGAAAAGCTAGATCGAAATCTACAACATCTCAGTCTAAGAGAAAGGGTTACCGAAGGCTTAAAGACAAGGCCAAAACCTGGCTGGAAATTGACGAAGGAGAGCTTCAGAGGCCCATTGCAAGCGAGGGTCCTTCGGGCATGTCTAGAGAAACTACCTTCTCCGCCCTCAGCGCATCCGATGGTCATGATGGTAATGCTCAATTTTAACTTGTGGCTTGGAAACTCCGACAATCAATCATCAAATGATTCTGTTTCAAAACACCTCTCTCGAGTTCCATCGAACTTGCTCGACTAATGAATCAACTTACACATCTCGGCTACAAGATAATTCTTCGTCCTTCCAAGGCCTGCTCTATGGGCTTGTCAAGCGCATCGGCCAGAGCACCATTATGATGGAATGTATCAGATCTATTCCAGTGCCAAATCGTCACCCAACAAGCAGGACGAGTCAGCCGTTTCACGCCATAAAACAACGATGAAATTGACGAAAGATTTTCATGGCTCTAGTGTCGCTTCGATTTGGCATAAATGTCATAAATGATGCCTACTGTATGCTTGCTGCTGAGGCAAACATCGAGAGCAATACGCAGAAGTTCAATTGGACTTTTCGTGGCACCATGAAACTCCAGGGTCTATTGAAGAATTATGCAGTACCTTGTCCTACAATGAATGTTCCTTTGGCCGCCAATCTTGACTACTCCAACGTGCCGAAGATGCGCAAATTTGACGAGCCACTCGCTGGAGGTGTTGAGTTCTCCGAAGATTCTGACTGCTATCGCCACTAATGGAGCTCAATTAAACAACTGGTATTGAAATATTTTTTCCTTCCTCGGTGGCTTTACTGATTCCGCTCATAGGTCAAGGGAGGGAACGATGATCTGCGGCAAGATGCGATCATGGAACAGGTTTTCGAACAAGTGAACGAGCCACTCGGGCAACGAGCAAATTCCGACCGCGGAATCTGGCGATTAGGACTTACAAAGTACTGCCTCTGATTCAGCTGGGGTAATCGAGTTTGTTGCCGACACCAAGCCCCTTCATGGCTTGCTTGATCCCGGCTCATGAGCGGTATAATCAAAGGACATGCGTAAATCGCAGATTGCCGCAAGGAGATATTTGATGTTCAAGGGAGATCTGTCGACATGAGGGTCTCCAAGTTCAAAAGTGTCATCCGAAAAATCCAACCAGTGATGCGCTTCTTCTTCACGGAAAATTTCGATCCTGATAATTAGGTTTGCACGTCCCTACACAAGGTGCACAAGTCGATTCTTGGCGGCATATTCAGTCTCGGAGATAGACACGGTCAAAATATTCTTCTTGACAAAAGAGTGGTGAGGTCGTGCATATTGATTTGGGTATTGCGTTCGATGGGTCGGGTTCTGGGTACCAGAGATTGTCTGCCATTCCGGTCGACTCGTGATATCGTTGATGGTATGGGGACTACCAACAAAGGCGTTTTCGTCGCTGTTGTGAATTTACACTGGAGGCTCTGCGGAAGGAGGTCGTACAGAATCATGACAATTCGAGACGTTCTTCGTACGAGATCCTCTCTACAGCTGGTCAATTTCACCTGTGCGTTTGGCGAAGTTGCAAGAGGAACAGAGTGCTATGCCTCAGATTCAAGTGGACAACCCGAACGAACCAGCGAAGACTCGGTGAACGAGCCGGGAGAGGCTGATCGTGCATTGACGGTCGTGAACAAAAAGCTCTCGAAGACACTGCAGTGTAACTGCTACGGTCAATGATCTTATCAATCAGGCGAGCCATGAGCGAAATCTAGCACTGTTATTTGGAGGTATGTTCTTTTGTATCTTCACAATCTTCAGGTTCTAACTTTTACAGGATGGGCTGCATATGCTGAACAAGCGTTCGATTTAACTGCTGGCAGTCGATGTTATGGTTTTGGAGTTCAAGAGAGAGATAAAGTAAAGTAACTGGCTTTGGGTCCAGTTACGGTGTAAATAGTAGAATGCCCCAGACGCTTGGAGATCATAAGTAGAAAAAATAGAAATCAATAGACAAATTACAATACTTGAACACGATTCCTCCTCTTCCATTCACTTGAAAATCAGACTAATAGAGATAGTCTTACAGTTATCGTGATGTAGTCTTCCTGTCTCCCTTCAACCATTCTACAACTCAAACTCGCCCACAACGCAACACAGCCCCACTTGAGCGGCGTCATTCTGGTTTGCAAATTTGCAAATAGTCCACCGGCGAATACGATTTGCGCGTTGATCACACGTACCCGAGGGATTTATCTTCTTTCAGAGACGCGATTGTTGTCACTTCCAACGAGAGTCGCCACCGCTTCACGAACATCCAGAGGGAGGCGTCAAAAGTACAGTATTTCTCAGAGTCACACTTTGTCGCACGTCAAAATCGCCCAACTTCGTTCTAGCAGAGGTAACACGGGCCTGGATGAGTGGGTATGGAGAAGTCGCTTAACAGCCTAAGCTTTTGCGGCATCTTGTTTTGACGGTTGTTGTTCTCGGTAGCGAATAGGGGCTCGCTGTGTCGCATCGTGGACATCGCTTCCTCCTGATTCGCCACCGCCCAACGACAGTGTTGACCATGTAAGACGACGGGAACTTCGTCTTTTAATTTCCGCCCTTTTAGTAGCATCAGACTTGAAGTAATTCAAGGTAGCTGGAGTGTTTCGTTGATGTTGCGTTTGTTTTGAATTACGATAATCACTCCTTTGGATCCAGAATGCGATGCTTTTCGGGAAGACTTGATCATTTAACAGCCTACACCTCAACAATGGACTATACAACAATCACGAACGCTCAAGAGAACATAGCACAACCTCTCCACAACGCTTCTCTTACCAACCCGTACATGTTCCAAATGCCCGATGGCACCCTTTCCAGCTCGAGCGCAGCCACCACAGAATGAATGATAAACGAAGGCAGACACTCTGCAAGTTGCAAAACAGCCTCACCAGTCGCAAGGGGTTGCAAACAATCCATGGGATGAACGGTCAAATAGGCCCCCGTTTGGGGCGTTGTTCTTTTCATGAACATTAGTCCGCGGCGGTCATTTATCTGGTGACTGTTTTTCTGCCCAAGTGAAGTTGTCCGAGCAGTACGTAAAACAGGCTGCTTACGCATGGACAACTTGGGTTCCTCTCAAAAGCAGCTTTTTAAACATCGCCATCATGCGTTTCTACTTTTCGATACTGGTGCCGTTGACGCTTCTTCATGCCTTACCAGGTGTGCTTTGTTTACACCGCGACAAGTGCGCCGCAGATATCACACATAAACTTCTGAATGGATCGCTCAAGTATGACGACAACATCTTCTATCGCCATGGAACGACTATTATGTCCAACGTCACCAATATCGAGTTGACTATTGGTGGATGCGAAGCACAATGTGGGAGCAACTTCAACTGGTACGACGATATAGGACCGCGACTCACAACCTGGCTTGTCCCTGTCATGCTCCTTGTCGGTAACTTGTGTCTCGCGACTCTTGGTAAACCGAACTCCCTGTTTACCATTTTACATCTGCTTGGAGATCCCATCGACACCTTGTGGTCTCTCTTGACGAAGTTGGAATCTTGGAATCGGTGTTGGGATTTGGCAGAACATCTCTCCAGTACTGGTGCAGCATACAGAGACGATGTACGAGATCGTGGACAATCCTCGCGGCGATACAAGAGCTGGAAGGACTCGGTCAGATCCAGCAGACACATACACACGCATCATCGACAATTCCACATTAGACAGCGATGATCCTGCACGTCCGCGCCTACATCATCTCTGCCGAGAAATCGCAAATGAACTCTCAGATTCTAGCACCAACAAGGTTCCAAGAACGCTTCTCGCCATCATGTCGTATGTCTTTGCAATCCTGAAGCGCATTTGTTGAGGCCATCGGTGGGAAGAGTTCGAGCCTAACCCGGTGGACGGATTGGCATTTCTGCCATCTTTCTCTTCCTGGTCCTTCCGATTATCCTGCTCAGCAACTCGATTGGAAGTTTTACATCTCGTCGGACGCTGGTGAGGATATTGGAACGTTTCGCCAAAGCAACGAAGCCAATTTTGGGACAACAGAGCGTGATTCCAATATCACCGTCTGAACCAAAGGCTTCCCGCTCTCCGATTCGATTTGGAAGGCGAGAGCCGTGGTTCAGAACGATCTAATTCCATCACATTATCCCCAAAAACATTCGGACTGTCACCACCCGTAAACCCTATGGTCTCCATCATCGGTCCGGATCAAGACATTCACCCTTCTCAACACATGCGCAAACCCTCAGCCAGAAACCGACTACCTCGATCTCCAAGTCTTCTCTCAAGACCGCCCATCCACCCTCTTCGGTCACACCTCCAGCACCTACACATCCTTCGACAACGCTCAGCCCTGGTTCGGCGGAATCTACACCTACCAATCCTCCAAACGTCTCTTCGCCGTCCCATCCTTCGAAAAACACGCCCCCACTCCCCCATCCTCCTCCTCATTGTCGCCCTCCTCCCCATCCTCGCCGCAACCGCAACCGCCTTCCTAGTCCTCTGGTACACACCCACCGTCGGCCTAACCTGTCGCCACGCCCCCCTACTAATGATAACCCTCCTCTGGCTCCTCAGCACCACCATCGGCCACGTCACCTGGAAAACAATCGCCACAGGTCGCTACCACTGGATTATTGTTCTCATCAAAGATACATCAATCGCCCTCCCCTGCTTACTTCTCATCTTCCTCATGTCCTCCGGCATCTTTAACTCATGCTACTGCTGGTCCTCGGTGTGGTCGCGCGGCTCTGACGCCTACGTCCAGCTCGAACCAGATCAGATCGTAAACGTCTGGCAGAGACGCTGTATCCGGCGTTTGTGTGGGGGTGTTGGGGCTTTCAGGCGTTGGTATTTTTCATTTGTTTGGGCCTGTCAAAGAGGGGGAGGGCGATGATGAGGAAGGATGAGAAGACTGAAGATGAGAGATTTTTGGAGCGTGCATAGGGGTGTTGAGGGGGAGGAGGAGCAAGGGTTTAGCAGATGGAGGAGGAAGAGTTCGGCTGCTTGGGCGGCTTCGCCGAGGGAGAAGGGAAGGAGAGGTGTTAGTGTTAGTGTGAGGGGGAGTGGTGATGATATGGAGATGCTGCCGCCGGCGGCCATAGGGTCGGAGACGTTGCCGTTTTTTGAAGAGGTAGTTGTGGCTTGCAGGAGTTGTATTTGTACTCTTTGGGTTAAGCGAGCGTGTTTGTGTTGGAATGATTATAAGCGAGCATAGTTTTGAATAGACCTTTCGAATACCTTTGAATGAAATCTGTTTCTGGAGGTAGATTTCCCGAATCAAAGCTCGTTGCGTCTTATGGTCTTATGAGCAGTACGAAGCAACACCACTCACTGTTCTACATTGTTTGTTACCAACAGCCCATCTTCTGTGCAGCTTGATGAATCAACTTGAACCAGAGGTCCAGATAGTTTCGCAAATATATACCATAGATTTAAAGCAAGAATGACTTACGAAATTCAACTGAAATTCAATGGGAATCAAGTACCTCGGCTAGGATTCTATCACCGAGTTTCAACTCAACTTATATTTCAATCTATGCACGCTAATATAACATCTCTAAACCCACTCAAAGTCTGCCAAAAGTAGTCTATATGTGTATATATAATCCGATCTCCAAAAAATGCTGCACTTCAAATGTAAAGACAAATAGTCTCCTCACCAATTAAACGCCTCCTCATAATACTCAACCTTCCCATACCCCCTCCAACAACCCCACAACAGCCTTCCTCGCATCATCAGCCATCCTCCCCGGTCCACACGCCACCACAGCCAGACTCGCGCCAAACCCAGCCTCCTCAGCCGCATCCACGACTTCCTTCGTAACATTCCGGTCTCCCCCGCTGCACTTTCACGCCTTTCCTCCCCACACCACTACCCTGCAAATCACCTGTCACGTATGCAGAGACGGTTAATCTATCATCACCTATCAAACCGCGAAAATCGACGTCGCAGTAGTTTCATTGAGGAATTCCTCTTTCGCGAACGGCCCAGAGGATTTGCAAATCGTTCCGGGTTTGGAGGTGGGTGAGTCGAGGAGGGGGGTTAAGTAGGAGAGAGGGACGGCGATGCCGGCACCGCCGACGATGAAGAGGATGTTCCTGTAGAGGTGGAAGGGTTGGGTTTCGCCATAGGGGCCGTCAATTAGGATGCGATGTGTTGTTGGAGCGTGCAGGGCGGATGTGCGAAGGCGCGAGGTGAAGCCGTTGTAAGGGCGGATGAGGAATGTGAGGGTTGATGGTGGGGCGGTGGTGGGAGAGGTTTTGAGGAGGGTTTCGGATTCGTAAGATGTGTTGTAGGATGAGGGGGTGTTGTGTTGGTCTTCTTCTTGGGAGGTGAATGGGCGGGGTGGTGACATGGTGCCGTGGGATGCGTGGGTGGTTGTTGGCGAGAGGGTGAGTTCGAGGGATGATGTTGAGGATGGGGTGGAGTAGCTGAGTGTGAAGGGGTGGCTTTCCCAGATTTGAAGTGTGTTTAAGGAACTGATGTAGTAGAATGTCCCGGGGCGAGGGCGGATAAAGGATGTGGAGAAGGGGACGGTGAGGCGGACCATGTTGGAGTCGTGGTTGTATGTCGTAACTGCCTTGGTAGACCAGAAGCGCAGGTTGAAGAGGAGAATTCGTAGGACTCGAAGACAACGATCTGATAACCAGATGAAAAAACAGGGGTATAAGAACCAGTTGTAGACGCCGTTGAAAATTTCGACGTGGCTGATTGCATGAGCGATTGGAATAATTTTGGGAAAGGGAGAACTCACAACCACATCGTTACAAGAACTCCAACAGAGAGGGCAATGTGAACAAGCAGGAACGTCTCATAGTAGTTTCTACGGATACCATAAATAGAAAAACAACATATTCCGGCCATGAAAATGGTGGCCTGCTTGCGGTTAGGGGGTACACACACAACAAGGCAGAGACTTACCAAAACACCGTTCCAGAAATATGTCTTGAGAAGGTAATGATAGAAGAAGGCCCACATAGAGGAGAATGAAGTTCCATCTGATCGGACATTAATTGATTGACTCCGAGGAGACTATCATGAAAAGAATCTTACCTTGGACGATCATGTATGTGTAGGCAAACGAATGCACAATGGCTTCGACAGTGGCAACTCTTGCGACCCAACGATGGAAGTTGTTGTATGTCGCAAAATCCCATCCAGTCAGCCACATCAACGTATTATTTCTAATGCCAAACACCCAAATGAGAAGCAAATTGGCTGTCGAAATGATGCCCGTTCGATCTGCAACGTACCGCCATAACTGGGCCGATACATCTTGCCAACTTTTGTGATGTCAGTACAGAAACCGTGTTCCGGTGTTTAAAAAACTTACTATAGATTGTCTTGGAAGATACGGTAGCTAGCTGAGCATAAAACGATGTTGAGAATAACAAAAGCTGCAATAGTGACGCTCTGAATTCTGGTCGGGATTGTGGCCCACCAGCTGATATTTTGAGACCGAGTGTAACCGAAAGTTGCAGGTACAGTAATGTATCGTTTTAGCAACGTGTATGGAACACTGAAGATATGACTAGAGCCTTTGAAGGACAATTCGGCTGGTCCATCCGGATCGCTGTCCGGGATACGCTGCCATTTTTGTTCCTGGTCTGCGATGTATTTTGCGAAATGCGATGTCAAGCCAATGACGATCACCACAAACCAGAAGACATACATTCCGATACTGTTTAATTGTTAGCCATATTCCTGGTGGCTCCTTAAGTGGTGTTACTTACCCATAAGCAATATGAATATATGTCTCAAAATACGCAGCATCCTAGACCTCGTGATCAACACCAGCAGAATTGGAGAGTACGGACATACTTACCAGAGTATGCCAGCAGAGTTGGAAAAACACATTATTTGGTAGGACAACCTCACTGACGAAAGGTCCAACATTTGGGTACCCGACCTCTCGTCCCACGCGCCTCAAGCCCTTCACATCTTCTTCACTGTACTTCTCCACGACGGAAAATGGGGTCGCGGTGACATTTGCGCGCCACAGACACGAGTCAGTGAATGACTGTATCCCCTCTGTCCTCTCATTCTCGGAACAATTCAATAACGCACAGAGGTACAGAGAAGTTGTTGCGATCTCATTCACACACCTGCATACGTTGGACGAACAAGTCTGCCCAGTCTGAGCGTCTGTGGCATTGAATCGGACGCCCGAGAGGGCAAGCTCGCACGAGCGGAAGCAGAACTCATTAGGGGGATATTGTGCTGCTGCGAGGGGAAAGCAAGAGCTTAGAAGAAGGAGGAAGTATACGAGTATCATGGGAGCGAAGGAGAGGTTGAAGGGGGGACGGCCGTGAACATTGGGTTTTGGTGATGCGAGGTAATCTTATCAGATCAGATTTTGAGGAGGTTTTGTGGGCGGTGATCGGAGGCAGGGTCACCTGATGATTTAGAAGTGGGATGGAGTGGGATGATGTCGCCTGTTTATTGCGCTTGATACTGTCAGATGGAAGGACAAGTGCATTGTCAGTACTAGTAACCAGACTAATAAAATGAGCGGAAAGTTCGGTTAGAGCAAAATCTAGTGTCTAAACAAGGTGCTCCCTAGTCGAGACAATGTCACGTGAATTCACATTTTGGATATCAGACGATCTCAAATGCCTGACACAATGGCCTTCTTGCAGGAACCATGCTTCGATTTGCTCATTCTGGAA
The DNA here is from genome assembly GCA_037074945.1 of Tetracladium marchalianum. Classification (NCBI taxonomy): domain Eukaryota; kingdom Fungi; phylum Ascomycota; class Leotiomycetes; order Helotiales; genus Tetracladium; species Tetracladium marchalianum. The sequence continues at coordinate 19,172 of JBAMDN010001426.1, forward strand.
CCTCATTGCTTGTGACAGGATAGTGAGAAGCTTTCGTAAACACTACGAGTTCAGAAGTGATCTCCACTGTTTTGTCACGAATCCATTATTCACCTACCTTTGAATGACGAAAGCGAGCATACAGTGACATTTTAACATACCCGACTCTGGCTGGCCCAAAGTATCTTTCAACAGGCTCGAAATTTCTATCTACGAATACTCAATCAAAATGACGATTCCCTCCTCCAGCACCAAAAACCCGGATACCCACCTTAAGCGAATTCTTATTGGTAGTGAGTTGCCCGACTCCAGTAACAGACCACAATAGCAGCACTTCTCCCGGGAGCTCATGTTAAATTGACCCATTTTCTTTGAAGGGATATGAAAAGATTTAAACTAATGTTCTAAAATATGCTTCTTGTCTACTTGGTCAAGTGGTAAAAATTTGGCCTATCACAATTCCGTCAAGTGGTTGAATACGTGGGGCAGTGTCACCTGCAGGTCATCAGTTGGGTTATGTCTCGTGCTCTCCAAATTAGAAAGGAATCTGATCGATTCTTTTTGCCTTCTTTTTGCTCTGTTCCTTAGCCAATAGTTTGGTGGTTGTATGAGAGGGTTTGTGTCGTTTTGGATGGTTTCGAAAACACGAATACTGCAGTGGATAGGATTCGGGCAGATGGTTTAGGTGTGAGGAGGTTGATAAGTTGGGAACCCCGCATTTTTTTTGCCTGAATGTGAACATTGGTTGTTGGTTCATCTGTGTAATAGCCAATCCCGTCAAGATTCGTTGGCACAGTATGGTGTAGCAGGCTGCGTTGCTCATACGTGAGAGGCAAGTCCGGATAGCAACGAAATGAATAGAAAGAAATGCACGAATGAAGAGTGATAGGAATGGTAAAGCACAAAAGGATCAAACAAATGAATGAATAGGTAGGTGTATTAACACAATTTGGTATTAAAACTCTTCTGTGCGCCTTCTCTTTTAAGTGGCAACAATATTTAGCAAAATCGCTCAAAGAACACACAATCCATCTAC
>JBAMDN010001427.1:0-13283 GCA_037074945.1 Tetracladium marchalianum
TAGAATAACTAAGACACTTAGGAAGGCCTACGAGCAGAGAAGTGGCGGATGTGAGAGTGACAGAAGTGGTAACAAGTACTACTGTGTGTGTGGAATTAATCTCATGCCCCTTCTATAAGAGAGGGGGCAAGTAGTTGATTATATAGGATTATAGCTTGCTAAGAACGTACAGGATCGTACTTACACTACGTGTTCCAAGCACAAGCCATGTGAGGTCGGAATTATGCTTCGCACAACTCTTGCTACTGAAACCTGTCATTACTCCTCTTGGTTGTGACAGAAGTGTATAAGTAAGTCCTAGTATCTTCTTATTTCCTCTTGTATACTAATATTTAATTAGGGAGCGTTTTTTAAAGTTCGATAGCAGATATCTTCCTGATTATCTTAAGGAAATCGGATATATTAAAAACTACTAGCTTTAGTCTATATAAGGAGAAGCTAGTGAAAGCCTAGGTTAATTAACACCCTTATTTTAGTAATATAGCTACCTCACGAGTTAAAGGTATATATACTCTGCTTAAATCATATCTTAAAAAGTCTACGTTAGATCTTTTCCAGGCTTAGAGGGCGATAAAATATACACTACTAAATTAACTCTCGGAATTAAAGTCTAATCACGCTAAATAACAAATTCGAACACCGATTAAGCTCTCGGGATTATTATATAGTACACTACGTGGTTAGATATCGTATAAAGCCTTAAGGAAAGTAGAGGAGTAGCGGAAATTACTAGGAAGGAAAGACCTACCTCCTTTACTAAAATACACGGGTTCTTTTACTAAATCTTACGGATTACCTTATCTTTATATATTAAAGGTTCTACAAGAGTAGAATTAGGTTCTTTTACTAGAATATTTCTACTCTTACTAGTACTTAAGACGTGATAGAACTCTATAGCTATTACTAGAGCCGCTTAAACGCGTCGAGCGAAGGGCTTAAAGCTTAAATATTCTAAAAATAAGTACTAGACGAGAACTAAGTAGATTTAAGGGAGTTAAAGCTATAGCACGGGCACCTAGTATATATAGTAATTACTATATACTTAGCTATATAATAACCTTAAAGGCATGCCCGCTAAGGTACTTAGACTTGCTCTTATAATCAGCTATTACTTTAGAGCTACCCTCGTAGTCTACGGTACTATTAGATTTAAGTCCGGATCCGGTCGCCGTCCTGGATTCGGGTTCTATGGTAGTAATGTTAGCATCGGCCCGGCTTCTTGCTGATACTACGCCACAGCCTCCCTTATTACCTATTCGTATATCGCTCTTATTATCCCCTCCGCCTTAATATTCGCCACTAAGGTACGATTCCCTATAAGCTATATATTAAAGATACGTTACTATAAGAAGCGTATAGTATAAAGCTTAGCCTCGTAGGAGTATTAAAACTAACTAGTAATACCGAAAGGCGATAGGTCTCCCTTTACGATATAATAAGAATAGTTATAAGTAGTGCCTAGAGTATAAGGAGATAATAAAACACTATATTACTATAACAGGTTCTAGGGAATAGACTAAAGAAGAAATAATAGCTTATCTAGACTAGAGTAAAGCAGAAGATAACCGTATTAAAGCCTAGGTTCTTAAAGAGATAGGAGATAACCCCTTCAGGAGTAATAGAAAAGGCGTAGGGGATATTTAGGTAAGAATAGAAAGAGACATTAAGGAGTAAATAGCCTTATACTTAGCGGGTAGGTAGACGTAGTAGTAGATTGTTAAATAGGTAGTAAGATAGTAAGGAATAAGGGAAATTTAAAGATGTACGAATTAATAGAAGATCAAAATATCGGTGTGCTTTAGTGGTCGCGGTACAGGCTTAGTCAGACTCACGGGATCCCGTGGGTCATTAAATCCACGGGGCCCCGTGAACCTATTAGCCGCCTAGTCCACCACCCCCCTTTACCTAATCAACAGAGGCTCAGTCGTTATCCCAAAGACGACTAATGGCGATGCACGGGTCCTGGCATCTTCTTGATTTGAATATGTGGAGGGAGAGTCTGCCAACTGCAGCACCAACGGACAGTCGAACATGGCTCAATCTCTGCATTTGTTGTACACCATCAATCACGTCTTCATACCACCAAAGCTGCCTCAGAAAGAGGACGACGAAGGCCGAGAAGATGAGGCGTTATTGCTGGAGTGTGAGCGGGCCTGGGAATTGTTCCTACCTCATCTTCCGTTGCAAGAGGGCTCGAATTGGGCCGGCTATAGCGCGATGCTACGAAGGCTGATAGATATGAGAGATTCATCGGGAACAATGATACCGGGCAAAATAGAAGCAATGCTCAAATCAATGTCCCAGAAAGGTATTTCTATTCGAGCCTGCCTGAATGATATACTTCTTATCTAACCAATCGTCAGACATTCTCGTTTTTCATATACGTACTCAGAATGCGGCTCTTATCATGCGAAGAATGGAGAAACAGTGTTCATTTGAGGCCTTTGAGCTTTCTCCTACCAATAAAGCAGTCATGTCAACGAAAGGAAGACTTCGGCGTTCCTTTCCAGGGCCAGCAATATCAGTGAGCGAAGAGAGGATGGCAGACCCCTCCTTTCGTGCCGCTCTCGTCCAGATGATTACCATTCTAGATGTCCAGACTCCTCCGGAAGCGTGTCCAGCAGTGTCAAAAGCACAGCCGCATACTATCGAGGTCCAGGATTCGGTGCATCCGAAATTTGCTACAGACATGTTCTTTGGCATGCTTCTCGGTCTCGGCAAGCCACTCGATGTGCATCGTATTGAAAAGCGTACGCGTGACGATGTCTTGTGTGATGGGACGCTCAAACCCTGGCGTCGGTCTCCATTTTGGCTGCTCCTTCGAGTTGCCTTTCAGACCGGCCTTGCTACGCGTGACGACCCGGACCACACACGATACAAGTCCTTCATGGTTTTTCTCATGGCTCGTATTTTACAACACTCGTTAGAAACTTCTGTTTCCAGTGAATTGCTATTTGCTATGAGTGCTAAAACAAGTCGACGTTTACTAAAATTGGGTCTGAGGAATGAGGTACCTTGGATCAAGACCATTCATGGTGTAATCGAAGCTGCTCGGCAAGAATTGGCTGCTAGGTGGACCGCCATTGAGCAGAATCCGGATCCATTCCAAACACAAGCGAGCTGGGACCCATCGGCTCTGTCTTTCAACCAAGATACGAAGTTGAGCCTTCAAAATCTGGAGCCATATTTGAGAGCCATTCCATTTCGTGAGGTGACGCAGGAGGATAGACTTGATTTCACTCCGCAGTGCCATCGACGGATTGAGCAGTCCAGCTTGAATTTTCCCTCATTCAATGCATCAGAATCAGAGATGGAGATCAGGTTATGGCTCGTAGACGTGGAACTGTGGATAGAAGACGAACTTGCGGCATGGTTAAAGGTGAGCTCCGGTTCTCCAAATGCCACCACATTCTTGTCTGAGCTCATTGGGGAGTACACAACAGTTGCAGCTTCGATTTACAGCGGTAGTCCAGCAGCCATGTCATTGCTGCTGCTCAATGCGATGGATCTATGGGTCGCCCTTGACAAGTGTGCTATCCATCGGTGCCCCATGCTCAGCCAATACAACCCAGAGTTTCCAGAGTCTGTTTTCGATTACCTGTTGCTCCCCACACGATCTCAGATGGAGCGTCTTGGCGCAATAGAGAATTATCTATAACGGAGGCGATATCTCATCACGACCTCTATGTTTCAAAGCGTATCGTTCGCGGCGCAGTACTACGAACAATCCTCACGGCATCAACAATTGCGCCGGAGAATTGAGGCCGATGCCCAAGAAGAACGAAACCGCAAAAATCTTGAGTTCAGGGAAAAACAACAGAGATATCAAGAACTCATGCGCGACTCGGAAGCACGAACCTGTGAGTACGGGACGCATTTAGACCGAGGCCGACAGCAAACTCACCACAGTCCGAATTGCCGGAAATGTCAAATAAGATGGGAAGCTAATAGAATCGAGATCGGAGTTCACGAGTGGCCGCTACCACACGGAGAATACGCCACTAAAGCGGCGGTCTTTGAACTCGACGTCCCAACACCGCTGGACGACTGGCGGTATGCAACCTATCTCCTCCTTATTGACGTTTTCTCTCCACCTGATTCTCAATCACATCGATCGAGCGACGATAAGGTGTACTATATGAAGGAGTATAGCGGCTTGAGTAGCTACGCCAGATCCAAATCAGCAAGGCTTCAGCTGGCATCTAATTCAAAGTCATTTCTCGTGGCACGCTATCCCAGGGTACCAATCTACGAAGCCACGGAGCAGAACATTTGTGTCAGCAATGGCTTAGCTTACTCACTGTATGATTCGAAGTCGAGGCAGTGGACGAAAGATCTTCTGGGGCACTACAGCGTTCGCAAGCTTTGTACGCTCCAGCTACCACCTGGTCCATATCAACAGCTGCAATTCGCCCTCGCCGAAACGACGCACTCGCCCAATGAAGTTCTAGCGATGCAGTCCACGTGTGCGGAATCGATCAGCTTGCATGAATTCTATGCCTTCGCATCTCTGCGGTGTGGAAACAGACTTCAGTGGCGTAACATAGCGCGTGAGCTGGTCTCGCGTATTCTCGACTTCAGCAGTGAAGAGACGTATCTATTGATACTTCAAGCGGTTTGGCAAGTAGGAAAATCTAGAGAGGGAAGCTTTTACCGAGATTCTCATCTAGATCTCAAAGAAGAAGATTTTGTGATATCACTTCTCGAGGTTCTGCATGAGGCTCTTGGAGCTGTTGAAGGCAGTTGGCAAGGTGTGGTAGCCACTCGCACTTTTATTACTCTTTCGCTGAGGATCCTCTCGTTGAGTCTATACAAGACGGTTAGGAACCAATGTTTCCTCTTCCCGAGGCGAGCACGGGCAGTATCGCTGCTTTGGATGAGGCAAGTGACACAGTTTCTCGATCAGACCGAAGATCTTGAAGCCTTGACGGATTTTGAACATCCGAGTTCTTGAAATGGCATTAACTTGCCACGGCACTTTCGATATTGAGCGTACTGACGCCTCGGAGATTTTCAGCTCATCCAAGGATATTGCAACTTTTGTCGAATGCTCCATCACTATACACGACCATTGCCCCGCGGTCACAGAAAATTTGCCTCTGCCAATCAGGTCTCTCCTGGAACGCTTTTTCAGAGGATCTCATCTCTTAGAGCCATATTTTCGCCATCATGCTCTTAGGGATCAACAAGGTATGGACGATACCGTCCATGAAATATGGCCTAGTTATCGCCCTAGCGGCTTCTGGAGTGCCCTACCAGCCCCAAATGAGAGGTGGCTGGTAACGACCACAGACAGTGCGGGAGGCTACTATCAGATGATGGTTCATTACAACATCTTAGATAGTAGTCTTCTGGTGAATGGACTTCCTCTTACCAGGCTACCTCAGACGTATCAATTACACGTGACTTACCGACGATTGTTTGGAGAGGTATGCACCTCCTTTCCTCTAAATAGTCTTGCCTAATACTCTGCGTCATAGAAAGTGCTGGCCGTCGTTCCTTCATCTATGGTTGGAATGGAATTTGAGACGCGTAGTGGACTATTTGGCCAGCAGGTATGCTCACAATCCCAATCCGTTTCAAACACGTCGGAGACTGAGACCGTGTAGATACATTTCTCGATGGTTGGTTCGGAGCTCATTATTCGAACTCGCTGCGAAGATGAAGTTTACGAATTGATTCCATTACACTTCTTGGACACTGATTTCCCCAAAGCACTGGTGCAAGACTATGCGCACTGGCTGCACATGTCCACAGGTTCAATCGAGTGGCGAGCCCTGAGTCGCATGTGGAAACCAGCTCAGAGTGACTGGCTGATGCAAGTGGATAAAGGCAAAGATTACAGACTGATCTATGATGGAAAATCCCTAGTGGATGTTCGAAGTCAAACATTCCAAGAGATCTCACGCATTCTCAGCCCGCTGGAGAATCCGATACACGTCCATGTCCTGTACGACGACGCAAAGCGGAAGCTCAATATCCACTTGCCAAGATACAAGCTTGACTTTTTCTTAAAGTCAGGAGGGATGGTATTTGAATCAAAGCAGTTCCGAGGAATGGTAGTGGATAAAGTGCAATGAATCGGCACGCTGTCGGGACTTGTAAGTAAACTTGTTCTGCGCAGCATTAGTGGCACATCTCGAATTGTCCTTGTGCCGCAGGGCGAGATGTCTTTCGAGCTGGATGGTCATCATGTTCGGGTCATGATAAAGACTGATTCTACGGCTCATGTCCAATATCATTCATACACAGTTGACAACCAACTCGGATGACTCATCGATAACGGTAGTCTTCAAAGTAGACTCTTCCGGATATATCTGCAGTGAGTTTATATCCCATCATTCTATGCACGGTATCGGAGTGTCGATTTCGCAGATCCAAGCATTGCGTACAGTTTCTGGTGCCTGCTTTGCAGCCGTTTCACTGCAGTTGGCATGCTCTTCAACGCTTCCCAAACGGAGATTAAATTAAATGCTGACACCATGATAGTGCAACTACGTCACATTGCCTGATAGATCAGTTGACAGGGAGGACGGGAATCGAAGAAGCTCTCGACGGTCTTGCTGCCGCTGCCACTCGGTCTTTTGTCGAGCTTGAAACTGCTGAAGTGAAACTTCTTGAACTGCTTGCCCAACTCACTCCTCGGCGTCAATTTTATCCTGATGACTCAAGCGAAAGTCAACAGGTCGACTGGGTAGGGCTTCCTCCTTCTTCCCAGCATGGAAGGTACCAGAATTCAGTGAAATCGATCTTCGATCAAGCTAGGTTATATCAGATCTTTCAGGACACACCTGTGCAGATGCCTGACTTGGAAAATTGTGGCACGCAACACTTACTTGACAGAGCCTCTATTCGAGATTCATCATTTCAAGTGCACGGATTTGGAGCAGAGTCCCACACTGCAGAGCACGATGTTGTCTATGTCTCCCGAGATCAGGCTACTGGTAGTTATCGAGGGGTCCATGCTTGCCATACCGCTCGCCTAGTCGACAGCTGGTCTCAAAGTCTTGCGGTACATCCGCAATTGCTTCTAGAGGTAGAATCCTGGGGTGAGTCTATCCGAAATTCTGGAAGTGCGGGCCAGCACACACTTGGCTTTGACATACGATGGCTCGATACACCAAAAAACTTTCTTCCCACAAGCTTATACGCTCTCCACCAACAACTTTCGCGTACTTCCAGAGAGCAAGACAAGTACAAGGTCATGATGCTACTATCGACTCTGGCACACTCGGAGCATGCAAAGCAAGAGCTGGTCCAGACCCTCCTAGCGTTCGCGACTGTGCCTGAACTTCGCACGTTGCAGTTACCAGATTATCCAATATTCAAGTTGTCCGATGGCTATTTTCCACTACGACAGAGGCTGGCAACCGTGGTAGAAGCATATGCCCGACCCTTTGGCGAATGCCCCGAGTCGAAGCTGCTCAAGATGCCAGGGAGACCAGGCGTATGGTAGAGCGCCACCGGAAAGATGAGTATCACATTGCAATGGCGCAGCATGCAGGTGATTTCGTGGAAGAACTCATGTTGAAGCTATCTTCACGGGATTCCTCGAGATTCTCAGTCATTGAACAGGGCAGTCACATCATGGTGTACGAAGCAATTGATGCCGTACGACCTTGGTTCGAGAGCTGGCACCGGAATGCTCAGTTTCAGCAGCACATTGAGAAAATTCAAGCCGTTTTAAATCGACTTCCACCTCAGCAACATTCTCCCGAGCTCTTCACCTTTTCACCGCCTACTAGCTGTTATGTTCCGAGGCGAACGCACATTCGTTTCCTTGACTTGGTGAAGAATGCCGCTCCAGACTATGTCCCCGATGGCGAAGATGGGTTTTATACTTGGGTTGTTCACAGAGAAGAAAAGGCTGCAGATCATAGCCAACTCAAAGATCTACTAGACCGTGTCACTTCTCGATGCTCTTCCAGGCACGACGTGCGATACGCCGCTGACCTGCTTCGGAGCTACGAAGCCTTACGCGGAGATGTTTCAGCCAAGTTAGCAGTCCCCGATCTTCTTGTCCCATTCTTAGAAAGGCACCTTGAGCAAGCCCGATGTCAAGAAAATGATCTGTACAAGAATATTTGCACGCATCTGGAGACGGGTAAATGGCAGGCTTCAATACGATTGCACATGCTACCACGGCTATCGAAACTTTCAATTCTCTCCAATCTGGCCCGTGACAAGATCAGCAATCTTCCATTGGGATGGCGGAAACTGTTCATACAGTATGGAGTATCTATTACGGTGCTTCAGCGGGCTGAACGTCTTCTGAAAGCGGCTAGGAACCCAGCTGAGCTGCTTAGTGAATTGCAGAATCCTGGTCAACAAAACTGGAATCCGGTCGATCACCCAGACTGGCTACTTGTGGAAATCGAAAGCAATATAGCAATCCGCCAAGAACAATCTCAGATTGCAGGAGAGATGATTTCGCCATCATCGGGCTCGAATTCAGTGTTGCAACTAAGCATGGGGCTGGGAAAATCATCTGTGATCGTTCCGATATCTGCAGTAACACTCGCAGACAGACGTCAACTCGTCAGGGTTATCGTTCTCAAGCCGCTGGCAATGCAGATGTTCAATTTACTGCGGCAAAAACTAGGTGGCCTGTTAGATCGTCGCGTCATCTACATGCCTATCACAAGATCTTTGAAGTTGGATAAATCTCAAGCCCTCCGGATTCAGAATATGCTGGAAGAGTGCATGCAAACGGGAACAATACTGATTATGCAGCCCGAGCATATCTTATCATTTGATCTTATGGGCTTTGAAAATCTTCTCTCCTATAACCTCGAACTTGGCAAAAGTTTAGTCCGAACACAGAAGTGGCTCGAGGCCAATTCACGGGATATCATTGACGAGAGCGACGAGATTCTGAGCATGAAGTACGAGCTCATATATACCATGGGCACGCAGGAAGCAACTGATTTTAGTCCCGACCGATGGTACATTATTCAAGGAGTTCTGGAAGTCCTGGGAAAATGTGCACAACGAGTTCTACGTTTGTTTCCAGGCGGCTTGGAGCTTATTGCCACGTAGGCAGGTGCTTTTCCTAAGGTGCGAATTATCTAAACAAAGGCAGGAGATGCCTTGATGAACGCTGTTGCTCAGCAAGTGTGCGAGAATGGCATGCCTGGCGTGCCTGTGTGGAGGCTTCCTCGAAGTACCCGAAAAGCGCTGTTCTGGTTTCTAGTAGATCCGAGCTGGAGCCCAGCTGCTACGGAACAATCACAAGACTTCGCTTCGGGGTCGCGATCTGTCGAGAAGGCACTTTTGCTTTTGAAAGGCTTGTTCGGGAAGGGAGTGCTCAGATTTTGCTTGAAGCAGAAACGGTGGCGCGTTCATTATGGTCTTCATCTCTCGCGGACCAAGCTTGCAGTTCCGTATTATGCAAAGGATACCCCGGCACCACGAACCGAGTTCAGCCATCCGGATGCGACTATTGTTCTGACTTGTCTATCATACTATTACGGAAGTCTTTCTGTCGAGCAGATGCTTGCAAGCTTCGAGGCACTACTGCAATCTGACCATGCCCCCGAAGAATACGCACATTGGGTGCAGAATATCCCTCAGCTTCCTCCGGCCTTCAGACAGTTGACAGGCGTCAATCTGGGCAACTTACAACAATTCCGCCATGAGATATATCCACCGCTGCGATTCACGAGGAGGATTATAAACTTCTACATGTCAAACATTGTCTTCCCTGCTGAGATGAAGGAGTTTCCACAAAAACTTTCATCCTCCGGTTGGGACATTGCGCGAGAGAAGCGCCATCCCACAACCGGTTTCAGCGGGACAAATGATAGTAGATACTATCTGCCATTATCAATTAACCAGCGTGATTTTCCGCAACAGCTCTCAACAAATGCCGGCGTACTAAGTCGCTTGCTCAGGCCTGAAAATGTGGTTGTAAACATGTCGCAGACTTCTACTACCGGTAACTTTGGCACGACTGCGTTGATCAAGATGGCTTCAATGCTAGACCATCCCGCTCGAGTTATACTGGATGTCGGGGCGCAGGTGCTCGACCTCCAGAATCGGGAGATGGCATGGAAATGGCTCTCGAGCGTACCGGATTCCGAAGCACAAGCAGTGATATTCTTTGATTCGCGCAATGACATATGCGTCTTGAACCGGGATGGATCGCAAGAGGCCCTGGAGGTTTCCGTGTTTTTGAAGCAGATGGACTTATGCTTAGTCTACCTCGACGAAGCTCACACGAGGGGAACGGATCTCAAGATGCCGACCAATTATCGAGCTATTGTAACTTTAGGTCCCAATCTTACGAAGGACAGGCTTGCCCAAGGTAGGTGAAGGATGGTATAATTGTTTGCAACGCGCTAATTATAATAAAGCTTGTATGCGCATGCGAAAACTGGGAGAAGGACAATCTGTAGCACTGTGCTGTTCGGCTGAAATCCAAAGCAACATCCTTGCCCACAGCGGTCAAGTCGGTGGTCAAACAATAGGGGTATCCGATGTGCTCGAGTGGTGTATTTCCAATACCTGCATTGACTCTCGAAAAAACATCCGTTTATGGGCCACGCAGGGGTTAAGATACCAGCGTCGCCATATAATTTGCTCACAGCCTCTAATCAACTCAGACGGCGATGTGTCTGACCAGCTAGTCAGATATCTGCCTGAAAGGGAAGCGCAAAGCCTTCAAGAAAGATACGGAAATGACAAGTCACAGCTGGAAGGGCAGTTCTTGTCAGGCAGTACGGAAGAGGATTTGCTTCAAGGACGTGAACAGCAAGTTGCGGAGATCAGAGCGAAATGCGAGGAACTTGACATTTCCGCCTTCAACATGGCAAATCTGTACGAGGAACAGGAGCGCGAGCTCTCCCCCGAAAATGAGCGCGCAAAACAAGTTGATCGCCCATCTGCGGCAATGTCTCGGAAGCATGCCATCCATATTGATGTCCAATTCTTGGCCACTCACGGAGTCTTGAAACGGTCCTCAAATGCTTTCCGCGCGGCTTTTGATACGTTACGAGACACCACCGCAGAGATCTACTACGAGAAATCATGGCCGAAGGACTTACTTGTCACGACTGACTTCGCGCAAACAGTGCACGGCGTTTCGAAAAAATTCCTCGACGCTTACTTGCGGCCGGTCAATTGGGTCCTCAGCTGTAAGGAGGCAAGTGGGATCAATTTGGTTGTGGTGAGTCCGTTTGAGGTGCAAGAACTTATGCCCCTGATACGAAAGCACAAGCGTGTAGCCTTGCATGTTTACGCGCCGCGTCTAAACATGTCGACACGCGAGCTTGAGGATCTCTCCTTCGGCGCGATTCCACCCATGCCTAGTTCTTGGCTGGTTCCTCCAGTTGTTCGCCACCTCAACATCTTTGCTGGCCAGTCTATATGAAGGATTTCGAGGAATACATTGCACACTGTGGTTTCCTGGGCCTTTCATCTAGGGCTCCCGAGGGGAATATAGAGGTTGGAGCTGATGGATTTGTGGGACCCGGGAGCAGAGACTTGTCTAATGCTGTTCTGGTAAGGGAAAGTCCGTTTATGAAGATTCCAGTGGAGTTCTTGCGGAGGATTCTAGCAATGAGAAGGAAGGGACAGAGTTTTGCGATGTCGCATTTGGGCATGATTCTCAATGGTGAGTTGATCCCAAAGGAGAGCTTTTGAGGGTCAGACCTTTGGCCTGTATGGAGAGTATTTATAATAGACATCGTTGTACATCATCTTGACATGGATAAAACTGAAGATAAACCCATTTTGTCAGAGGACAAGCGTGAAATCTAATTGTTATGATATTTCCCCAGAAACTCTGCCACATTTTGCTCAACCTCTTGCTGATGCGAATAGCTCAAGACATGTTGGCCACCCTCTACAATGCGTAGACAAGCGTCTGACGAGTTCGTGAACAATTTGATTTCTCCGCACTTGCCACTGGATTCAGTGCATCCATGGTGCCCTGATCTTTGTGTTAGCAAGCAATGATATGACGCAATGTAGAACTTGGGTTCCTGCTTACGTGCAACCAAAGCACCGGACACCTGACATACTCAAGCCTGCCGTGGAGCCCGTCCCGATCCCTCAAGTTGATCACAACCATTTTCAGGTCCTTCTCCCTTCATCACCTCGATAGTTGTCCTTGATTGCCTTCCTCCAGAATTTCCGCGTCTCGCCATCGTAATTCTTTCTAAAATCAATATCTATGCAAAAGTCGCAAAACTTATCATCTAACTCAAAGTCTGGCGTCGGAATTAAGCTATTCCAGGCATTAATCAACTCGTTACTACCTGCGGTCCCGTCCCAACAGCCAAGATTGTGTGCAGCCTGAGATTCGAAATCCAGGAGGGTACCAATGGGAATGATTCCTTCGATCTATCGACAAAATTAACACTTGATATTTGATTGAGGTAAGAAGATGGAGCCTAAAAGGATGCTTACCCTTTTTGGCTCGACCAAAGCCATACGGACAGCGACCCAGCCGCCTTGGCTAGTGCCTAGAACGAACGCTTTCGTGATACCCAGGGCATCCATGACCTGGATGTTGATGATAGCAGTGTCCCAATATGTGAAGGTATCATTCTTGGTTTTTGTCTCCCTGTGCCCAAGGACATCTATACCGAGCAGATTCATCTTGTCTTCTAGGTATTTACTATTGTAGTGCATCGCATAAACTTCCGATAACATGGCAATGTCATGGATGAGGATGAGAGTCGGCTTAGACTTGTCGTAAGGCCGTGGCATCTGGTATCCAACATCAGTGCCGCCTAAATGCGGGACACGAACGACTTGGGTGGGAAAGGACATTGTAAGAGTGTTCCCCAGTGACTTCGTGAATCTTTGGTGAGGAGAAGGTTAAGTTACATGTGGAAGAGGCACGGTGTCGTGGTCTTAAGAGGGCAGCCAGCACTGAGGGGTTAATGTTAGTGCGTAGCGGCAACGCTTCTGTGGCTCATAGGGGAGCCCTAGCGGAGCTGTGTACAGGTAGATGACATCGGACTTAAGCCATGCCATGATATCCGACAAAATACCAAGACGGCCCTGCCCGTGAAGCAGAGAGATGAGTCAACATTCATGCGTCCGTGAACCTTAACTCCTTTCCCTATTCCTTGGCAATCGTTCACTCGGTTCTGGTAGGCATCTCTTTAGTCAGCCACTTTCTTTCAAAGTATTACAATATGGAGTAAAAGCAGAGGTCAACGTCAGTCAACGGTGCAATGATACGATTGAACAATCAGTCATTGGGTTGCGATCACACGGCGGGGAGTGGGAGCATGAACGCAGATTGAAGCCACAGGATGCTACGTGACAAT
>JBAMDN010001428.1:0-67106 GCA_037074945.1 Tetracladium marchalianum
CGCAGGTGTACCCGTTCGTGCTGACCACCTACCGGCTCACGGAGCACCCTCGGCTCGTTGGAGACGGACCTCGAGGTTCTCGATGTACTGCGGTGCGGGATTTCTTCTTCTGTTGGAGGGTTGATCATAGGTACATTCTACATTATTGATAATTAGCGTTGTGCGCGAATTAACTTAAAAGCTAGAGGAGCTGACGACGACGACGAAGCCGCCGTGTGAGGGGGTTTCGCAATACGCACCGTAGGAGTAGACGGTGCAATGGGTGCACGGCTGCTTGCCGTCACATTTGATCTTTTTGCGGCGACACTCATCGCAGGCTCGAGTGACTCGCCTTCGCTTCTGCAAGGGAGCTGATGTGCGTTGTGGCTGGAGGCCGCTTGGCGGAGGAGGCGACGACGGAGTATACTGAGTGGTATCAGCAGCACCACCACTTTGAGATGTTGGATTCTCCTCGTCGTCTTCAAAAGGCTCCGGTGAGGACGCTGGGCTTGCGCGGGTGTCGACCATCGGCTGGTCGTGATCTTGAGAGGTGGCGTCTGCCATCGACGGTGGGAAAACGGATAGGTCGGCACGTTGTGTTGGGCGAGAAGTCTTGGGGTGAGAGAGCTCGGATTTCAGATGTTGACGATATATCTCGGACCAGAACGCAAAGGGTGCGGCGGTGGTGTCTCAGGACGAAGCCGGGGAGGGAAGCAATGTCGAGGGAAAAGATAGAAGGAAAGAAAGAGATAAGAGAGGGTACAGTAGGGGGAGGGGATCTCCTGGTGGTCCTTATAGAGGATGAGCTGAACCTTCAAATGCTCGACTGCGACGTGACCCTCAATTCCAATGCTTGGTAAACTCTTGGTGGTGCAAGATCCTTGTTCGTCTCTGCTTGTCTGCTTGGATCTGCTATGGGGGAAATTTGATGGAGGGGAAGAGGATGCTGGCGATGTTTACAGAGGGGTAGGTAATAGGGAGAGATGGGGAGGGGGGAGGATGGAGCGTGGGAGAGCAATCAAGAAGGGGGATGGTGTGCGAGAAGGCGACGACGGTGCTGGGGATAAGATGGAGTTTTATGGTGGTGAGAAGGATGATGATGAAGGGAGCTTCTTGGGGTGGAGGGGAGAGTTTAATTGTGGTCCCCGTAAGTGGTTCAAAGAGATGGGCAACGAATCAACGAGATGTTCTGGAAAGAATGGTGGAAGGCGCAAGGAGTGGGCGGGAAGGAGTCGCAGTGGTCGCAGCAGTTGCAGCAGTTGTGGTGGAAGTGGAACGAGGGGAAAGGACACCGGTCTTAGCGGTGCTGCAGTCCTGGTCTGCACAGTAATGTTGTAATAATAATAATGGGAACCAGACAAGGCGAGCAAGTAGCACAATAAGATTTCAAGGGACTTGCGCTTGGTGGATGGAACCACTGTACGAGTCTGCTAACGACTAGTGTTCGGCGGGGCAAGATGAGAGATAGCTCCCCGAGACTTCCTACGTCTGCTCTAATCCTTCCTGGGAGGAGCTGCCCAGAGGAGAGGTACAATTACATTGCAGTACTATTGCGAGCAATACAGTACCCTCCCTACCTACCTACCTACTCCGAGATCCAAGTCGAGCGGAGGGTGCTAGTGCATGTTTCGTATAGATGATGCCACTAGCACTCAGCATTCTTCGCATTACTCAACCACATCGTCAAGCGACCGCAATGCAAGAGTATGATTGCTTAGTTGTGGTATCATCGAATTCGCCAACCGAGTGCTGTGTGAGGGTGTGCATTTCTCGAGGTGTCGAAGAGACTTGGCCCTTGGCATCGATCCCATGAGATCATTTGTATGCATCCTTGCAGAAACCTTCTGCACTTCCCGCTCAGGGCCCAGCGTCTGCCAGGCTCGCCATACCCAATGCGGACGGGTGCCCAGCGTGTTGTGTTGCGATTGAGTCGAGAACTGGTGGCATGGTGGCTGGGCACGCTGGGCAGGGCTGGGCATTGCTCGCATCTGTCCTGCTCGGCCAGCGTCCAATGTGGGATGAAGAGGTGAGGACGGATGGATGATGGATAACCTTCTTTTTGGCTGTGTGTGAACGGAGGTTCGGGTTCATGGGGGACGTGCTGTGGCTTTAACTCGGAATTAACGAAAAAAGATGGGCAGACTGTTTGAAGCAGAAGCAGAAGCAGAAGGTATGAAAAATGCACAAATACTTTCAACTCCTCCCAGCAAAGATCTCCTCCAAGCTGCCCCTTTGGCTTTTCCTCTTATTAATGAATTGCACCAGCAATTGGTCATCCTCAACTCCCAGATGACAGGAAGGTGACAGGAAGATGACAGCAAAGTGACCAACGGTAGATATGTTTCTCGACGCCCTTACCTTCTACTAGTGACTACTGGCCTGCCTCAAGCTTTTCGAATTCCGTATCCGTGCCCTGTACGAAAAGGAATGCGAGCTGTGTCGAATGTGTCGACTGCCACTGACTAAGGGACCGGCTATCTGGCAATTATGGACAATTGTGGACAATTAAGGGAGACATGCATTCTCCACCGCATCCCCAGTTGCTCGCGCCGAAATGCTCGTCGTGCTCCTCTGCGCACGCTGCACAACCAGTGAAGAGGCTAGCCGGACATCAGAAACGGAAATAGAGGGGCTGGCGGAATGCATTCCTCGCTCTTGACGACTCTCGACGACGGGGAGACCACCTAGGAACCACCCAGGAACCACTTTCCTCGGGGTCGCCGTTGAGAACAAGATGCTGGACTTCCCTCCGGTCCCTGTCCTGAGGTACTTGTATGTACCAGTTGTCTTGTCCAACAGTGCCATGGCCTTGTTATGCCCGCCGTACTCCAATCAACCTAACTGTTACTGATCGCCTACTGGACTAGTCGTACCTAGGCACGGTACTTTCGAAATCGAAGAGATGACGACGGCTCTGTGGCAAGTATCCTCCGAGGAACCAGGAGATCGGGGCTGCTTAACAGCCGTTGGACATTTATATCGTAATCGCAATCGCAATCGCAATCGCAATCCTTCAGCTGGTGGTCTGAGATCCTGATGAGAAGCGAATGATCCTACTCTGTGTCACGTTGTCAACGCTCCAGCCCTCCAAGACAACCACCCACGAAACTCTGTATGAACCTCCACGGCCTCCACGGCCAAACTCGCGAATCACCCACCACGAAAATTACTTGCAAACCTTCGACATTGCCAAAGACTTGCATGTCCACAAAATGCTCGATCCCGCCACGGCAGAGACTTTGGCGGCGTCCAGGACTCGCGAATCATAGAGGGGCAAAATATATATAGTGGGGGATTGACGTAACGTCGCTCCATCAACAGACTTCACCAAACACCAGCAGCTTTTCATTCTTGGAAGGGGATTGGCAACAGGAAGGAATTCTGCAGTCTGTCTCTCGAGATCTATCCCACGTCGGGACGAGTGTGCCTGGCTAGTGTGGGGTCTGTTTTTAGTAGTAGGTACGGTGCTACGAAGTACAAGTAAAAGCTCAATCATTTCCTTGCGCGTAGTTCTCTCTCCTACACTTAACTCTTCAACCCAAGATATCAATCTTGCGCAGGTCTCTCTTCTATTTCTAACCAGTCGAGTTGACTCGGTATTCATCCCTCAATTGCGTCTGAGCAATATCGACAGCTTCGAGCTACCCCACCACACCCAATTCATTACAGTAGCCAACAATCGCTACAACACAATACAGCCTACCACAACATCATGTCTAACAAGCCCATCTTCGTGGCCACGCATCCTAGAGCATGCTCTACCGCGTTCGAACGTGTAAACAATTTCCATCATCTCCAATTCTCTAAAGAATGAATTCTGACATTTCGGTGACGTACTAGGTCTTCATGACACGCACTGACATTCTTTCTTGCGTCCACGAACCGTTTGGGGACGCTTTTTACTTTGGACCGGAGAGATTGAGCGAGAGATATGAAGATGATGAGAAGGCTAGAATCGAGAGCGGCTTTTCGGAGAGTACCTACAAGACGATATTTGAGAGGATTGAAAAGGAGGGGAAAGAGGTTCGAAATTTCCTGCTCTTTACAGTCCCTTTCTCTCGAGCGATGATTTCGAGGACAAAAGATGAGATTGAATGCTTTGGTCGGAGGCAAGTGCTTCTGAATTGAGAAAATAAGGGTAAAGTGTAGTTGCATTTTACTTTCTTCCGTCACAGTTTCCGGGAAACATAGGCCTCTTCATTGCTCGAATTGGACTGCTTCAATGCTTTCGAACCATCCCAGAGGTTTAAGAAAGGAGACGCTAGCATAAAATGTTTTCGCCTGGATGCTTTAAAGTATCCTGGAAACCTCTCAATCGCAGTCACGATATCCGCTCTTCATTGAAGATACATGGACAACTCAAAGGCCAAATAAGTATTCCTCAACCAACAGCATGCTAACATCCAAACCAGGGAAAACGTCTCTTCATCAAAGATATCACCCACTACCTCGTTCCACCTAATGGGGCTCAAGCTACTATCGCCCCGTCCCTTGGAGGCGTCAAGAAGGGCGTCGGCACTATCTCCACCAACGGTCTCACCACCGACAATATCACCAACGGCATGGCACCCGCTCCCAACGGTAATACTTCGAATAGCACTTTCACCAAATCATCCCCACCATTCCCTTACAACACCCTCCCTGAACCAAACAACCCAACAGTAGTTCCCTCGGATATCCTTTCACAATTCCACTTTACGTTCCTCATTCGTCACCCTCGTTTCTCCATTCCTTCATACTGGCGCTGCACAGTCCCCCCCTTGGACTCCATTACCGGTTTCTTTAATTTCATGCCCTGTGAAGCAGGCTACGATGAATTACGCCGTGTATTCGATTTCCTCGTCGAGCGAAATCATGTTGGGCCTTCGCTTCCAAACGGCCAAATTCACCCCTCCGGCAACTCCAATGGTACTCAGAATGGACATGTCCACACTAAGGAAGAATTAAAGAATGGAGAGGTTAGTATAACTGTTATTGACGCAGATGATTTGCTCGATAATCCCGCGGGGATTATTCAGGCGTATTGTCAGGAAGTAGGGATTGATTATACTCCGGATATGTTGGTGTGGGATACCGAGGAGTCCCATGAGCGGGCTAAGGAGGCATTTGAGAAGTGGAGGGGATTTCATGAAGATGCGATTAACAGTACGAGTTTGAAGGCGAGGAATGAAGAACATGTAAGTCTTTTTCCTTCTATTTACAATTATCTTTCACCCATGGCTTTATCAGCTTTGCCCCTCCCCTATCTTTGGCCCTTGATTATTGATTTTTGTTCGGTTCCAATACGCTAACCTCTTCCCTTCTTCACTAACAAAAGAAGAAGAAGAAGAACAAGTCAGTCGAAGCAGAGGATGAAGAGTGGAAGGCCAAGTATGGAGAGAAGGAGGCAAAAATTATTAGGGATACCGTCAATGCGAATTTGAAGGACTATGAGTATTTGAAGACGTTCGCTTTGAAGGTTTAGACCTTTTTCAGAAGAAGAGACAAAGGGGAATGAGGGGCTTGTGACGAAGAGGGGAGTTTGTTTACTGGAAGAATATCTGTTTGTGAGGGTAGAGGGAGTAAGAGAAGGAAAAAGAGGGGAAGGTAAGAGAGAGCATGAGTGAAAACAGACTAAGAGTTTTGTGGATCTTAACGAGTACCGGATAAAAAGTGAAAAGTGAGTAACCTGCATGAAGGAGCAAGAAGAGGGAGAGACATGGTTGACCTCTTTCTTGTTTGGATATTCGAGTGACGATTTTGTATAAGGCTCTGCAACTTCAACAAGGTGATCTTACAATGACGGTGAACAATTTGATGTGAGCTTGCTTCGAAACATGCAACACTTACCTACCCACTAAACACACTTTTAAAACAAGCTTAAAGGGTAGGGAGAAACGGGGAAAAGAAATTGGCGTGAAACGTATAAGGTTAGGTACTTTCTCGATATGGGTAAGCCAAAACACAATATCAAAGAAACCAAAGTCAAGGGGGGGTGGAAATAGAAAAGAAAGAGAAAGAGAAAGAGAAAGAGGAAAAGAGTCATGAAAAATGACTATCCGGCGGAGAGAGAGCGAGCGAGAGAGAGAGAGAAGAGAGAAATTAAGAACAGATGGAGAAGACAATTTGGAAAAAGGGGAAGCAAGAGGCTTTTCTTGAATTTGTTAGTAAAATCAAATAACTTTTACACTGGATCCCCTGTTAGTGCAAGGCGAAAATATCTCTTGTAGAGAAGAAATGAGTTTGAGAACCGAATTTCCTCAATGGATGGGATATCTACCTTGCCTATCTTCCTGTGATATACTGTATGGATACTTACTCGGGAATGGAGGACTTTTTGAGATTGGTCTTTTCAGGATGGTTTTGGTTTTGGTTTTCAGATCCCCGTCATCTTCGTTACGAGAAATGTAGTCGAGATGCGCATGTAGATTTGATTCATGAGAGGAGGAGGAGATGACGGTGTTCATGTGAGTTCTTGTAGATGACTGGAGAAAGAAAGAAAGGTCTTTTGTAACATACTATCTATACATTTTTTGCACTACAGGTTTCTAATTCCCTCTCATCTCAGTAATACAAACTAGCCAGATCTCTAAATCTCTAGCTAGATCAGAATATGGACAGTCAAGTCAGGTCATCCATCCCACACAGACACTCATATTTTACACCTCAACACTCTCCACCTGCTGCTTCTCGGCCATCTTCTCCGCCTCCCTCTTCTCCCACTCCGTCGCCTTCTTTTTCCCCAACCCCCAAATCTTCATCCAATCCCTATTATTCGTCTGCAATTCCATAACGCCATGCTCCACATTCGCACTCCACGTCTCCGCAAACTCAGCATCCCTCAAATCCCACCACTCAATCTCAACCTTACTCCCGCTCCCCGTCCCAACCAACCCAATATTCTCACCTGCTCCCTCACCACCCGCCGCCAGACGGGAGAAGACATATGCCATGTCGGCCACGGAATTGGCCTTTTGATCGCAGATCATACGACTGCGTTTGCGTTTTTCGATGAAGTTGCCCGAAGCGTCGAGGTAGTCGGATTCGGACCATTCGAGTTCGTGACGGCGGCGGTATTCGCGGAGTTTCTGGTAGGCGGAGAGGCCGATTGAGTGAGCGCTTGCGGTGGAGGAGGAAGTGGAGGGTGATGCGGAAAAGGTGATGGTTGCGAAGGGGTGCCAGAGGTCTTTGCGGAGGGCGGGGGGGACGGTCTTTTTGCCGTTGAAGGGCAGTTGGCGGAGGGAGAAGTTGTTCTGTCATTTTTAAGATTGTATGTCAGTGTCATGGTTGATATTGTAATAAAGAAATCTTATGATATTCTGATGGTAGATGATGGTAGATGATGGATGGCCATTGAGCCGGGATATCAAGGGTAATCGTACACGCATGGATTTCGTCAATGAATAAACCATATGGTTCTTTTGGAGATGATTGAATACCCATATCTTCGAGCCGTAGGTATTGTAATTTGGCTTGCCAGCTTTCCAATTCTCTTTTTTCGTTGGTAGCTCAGCACTAGTGGCTTTGCTAGATTTGGTGGCCGTGAACGTCGAGGAATTGAGGCGTATCTGGTTGATTGTGCGGAGTGTATGCCGCGCCTGCCGGCAGGTGGTTTGTGTATTCATTGTGTGGTGTGGAGGAGAGGACGTAGAGGGATTCTCGTGCTCTGGAAGCTCTCACGATGTTCAATTGACATTTCGCGATCCGCCCCTGTAGCGTTGTGCTTAAACGAGCTTAGTGTATTAAATCACATGATGCGTCAGGCTGTGAGGCTATAAGGCTAGTGAGACTTGGCAGTGTGGCTTTGGTAAGGCAATTGGGCGCACACAATCCCATTATACACGGACAACGACAGTGACAGGTGCACCAAAGTATGCAGGGCCAGTTCAACATTGTTTTCATGTGGTATAATTTGTTCTCCTGCACCTGCAGTATTGTTAGTCTGAAACTACTGTCTTTTTTTGTTCTCGGGGGATGCCGAGGACCATTCAAGTGACAGCCTCGCCTGTGACGTCTCGCAGCCTGCTCCAGAAGCTTCCACCAGGTGCGAGTGGGCGCTGGTGGGTGCCCGAACGTCACTGAGCGTTTCTGGTATTTTCCGGCTGCATCTTGATAGCCTGATCCCCTTCTCGAAGCATTCCACTTCCACTTCACAGGAGAGAAGTATATATTTTGCCCTCCGAGTCCTTGAGTAACATAACTTCATTCATCAATCGACACAAACTCAAGTAATCTCAAGTCACTGAGACACACAAGCTCATTCACTCGTTCCATTGTGAACGCGAATTATAATACCGCTATTTCGAGGAACCCCTCATCCATAAATTTACCTTCCTTACTCTGAACGAAACGCAACTACTTTCACATTCCGACTGGTATCAAAACAAGACACTTACGAAAGAAACTGATCATTCTTTGATCATATCAACACCGCCAACATGTCGACCTCAAACATGAACTTTACCGATCGAGCGAGCAAGTCGCTGTCCGATGCGATGGCTGTTGCGGAACAGCACGACCACCCTCAACTACAGCCCCTCCATCTCGCACTTTCCTTGCTCGACCCTCCTCCAGATCTTTCCAAAGACCAACAACAAACCGCCAATGCCTCCCACACGTCCTCACAACAGTCCTTATTCCGCCAGGTTGTGGAACGTTCTCATGGCGACGCTCAAGCATTCCAGAGAGCCTTGAAGAAGGCGGTGGTTCGTCTACCAACCCAATCACCACCACCCGAACAAATCTCCATGTCGCCAGGCTTCACCAAGGTCCTGAGAGTGGCACACGACTTCCAAAAGACACAAAAGGATTCCTTCATTGCTGTGGATCATTTGATCATGGCACTGACTCAAGATCCTTCCATACAGGCCTGTCTGAAGGAGGGGAATATGCTCAACGAGAAGATCGTGCAGGATGCGGTCCAGCAGATCCGCGGTACGAAGCGGGTCGACTCCAAAACTGCAGATGCGGAGGAGGAGAATGAGAATTTGAAGAAATTCACAATCGATATGACGGCTCAGGCGAGAGAGGGAAAGATGGATCCCGTGATTGGTCGAGAGGAGGAGATTCGACGAGTCGTGCGCATTCTTTCCCGACGAACGAAGAACAACCCAGTTTTGATCGGTGAGCCAGGTGTGGGAAAGACCACTGTTGTTGAGGGTCTCGCGCAGAGAATCGTCAACAACGATGTACCAGATAACTTGGCTGCCTGTAAGCTGCTCTCGCTTGATGTTGGTTCGATTGTTGCCGGCTCCAAATATAGAGGAGAATTCGAGGAAAGAATGAAGGGCATCTTGAAGGAAATCGAGGACTCAAAGGAATTCATCGTTCTCTTCGTCGACGAGATGCATCTTCTTATGGGTGCTGGATCAAGTGGTGAAGGTGGAATGGACGCTGCCAACATGTTGAAACCTATGTTGGCTCGTGGACAACTTCACTGTATTGGTGCTACTACCCTTGCCGAATACCGAAAATACATCGAAAAGGATGCAGCCTTCGAACGTCGTTTCCAACAAGTTCTTGTCAAGGAACCAACGGTTCCAGAGACGATTTCCATCCTTCGAGGGTTAAAGGAGAAATTTGAGGTCCATCACGGAGTCAACATTTCTGATGGAGCTATCGTTTCTTCTGCCACACTTGCAGCTCGATACCTCACCCAAAGACGACTTCCTGATTCCGCAGTCGATCTCATCGATGAGGCTGCAGCTGCCGTCCGAGTTGCACGAGAATCACAACCTGAAATCCTCGATTCTCTGGAACGAAAACTCCAACAACTGAAGATCGAAATCCACGCTTTAACACGTGAGAAGGATGAAGCTTCAATGACTCGTCTTGCCCAAGCAAAACAAGATGCCAGTAACGTAGAGGAGGAGTTACGACCACTGCGAAACAAGTACGAGAGTGAACGTGCTCGAGGAAAGGCAATCCAAGAAGCCAAAGTCAAGCTTGATGCATTGCGAGTCAAGAAGGATGAAGCGACACGTATTGGTGACGATAGTAAAGCAGCAGATCTGCAATACTACGCAATTCCGGAACAAGAGGCTTTCATCAAGAGCCTGGAAAAAGAGAAGAAGCACGCAGATGCAGCCCTCAGTTCAAACAGCAACCCGGATTCTGGTGGATCTCTTATCACTGACGTTGTTGGTCCAGACCAGATCAATGAGATTGTCGCACGTGCTACTGGAATTCCTGTCACGAGATTGAAGACGACCGAAAAGGACAAGCTTCTGAACATGGAGAAGGTTCTCGGTAAGATTGTTGTTGGACAGAAGGAAGCAGTGAAAGCTGTTTCTAACGCCATCCGTCTTCAACGATCTGGACTCAGCAATCCAAATCAACCACCCAGTTTCCTGTTCTGTGGTCCATCAGGTACTGGTAAGACACTTCTCACCAAAGCCTTGGCAGAATTCCTGTTCGATGATCCAAAAGCAATGATTCGACTCGATATGTCGGAGTACCAAGAGCGACACTCCCTCAGTCGAATGATTGGTGCACCTCCAGGATATGTTGGTCATGACGCTGGTGGTCAACTTACCGAAGCTTTGCGCCGCAAACCATTCTCAATTCTACTCTTTGACGAAGTTGAGAAGGCCGCAAAGGAAGTTTTGACCGTCCTCCTTCAACTCATGGATGACGGTCGCATCACTGATGGACAAGGACGTATCATCGACGCACGAAACTGTATCGTTGTCATGACATCTAATCTCGGAGCCGAACATCTTCAACGCGCCACCACCGCTGACGGCAAAATCGATTCTACAACAAGAATGATGGTCATGCAATCTCTGCAGGACTACTTCCTTCCCGAATTCCTCAATCGTATTAGCAGTACCGTCATCTTCAACCGCCTCTCCAAGCTTGAAATCCGCAAGATCGTTGACGTCCGCCTCGACGAAATCCAATCACGTCTCCAGAGCAATGGCCGAAACGTCAAGATTGACTGTTCACCTGCTGTGCGCGATTGGTTAGGAGCAGCTGGTTACAACCCCGCCTACGGTGCTCGTCCACTCGCAAGATTGATTGAGACTGAAGTCCTCAATAAACTAGCAGTGCACATCCTCAGAGGAACAATCAAGGATGGTGAAACCGCAAGAGTGGTTATGGAGCATAACAAGCCGCTAATTTTGTCTAATCATCATGATTCTTCGGCTGAGAATTCAAGCGAGGATGAGATGGAGTTGGATGATACGGATGTGAGAGGGGCTATTGGAGATAGAGATGATGATGGAGATTTGTCGCTTTATGATTAGAGGCGATGAGGCAAACGGAGAAGAGACGAGAAAAATGTGGCGATGAATTATGATGACGAAAAAAGAGAAGAAGCATATGCATAGGCGATGGGCGTTGGAATTTTGTAGTTTCTTTTTCTTACTTCCTTCCTTTTTAACTTTCTCACCTTTTATAATCATTTTGAGGGAGATGGGAAGTTGAGGTGTTTGGATGATGACGATGAATGCGATATTCTCCCTGGTGATTGGTGATTAGATAGCCTTGATGGTTATAGAGAGAATTGATACATGTAGAGATTAATTGAATTGTATCTTGGAACGCTTCAAATAGGACTGGTCTATGTAAACATCGAGTACGACATTGACTTAACCGATAATCATGTCTTGTTCCTAGCCTTTTGTGAAATTATGATGAGAGACGTAATCTTTCAATGTCCCGCCCGGTAAGATTGCAAGATTCAGTGTTTGACGCTATCAAAGTATACAAGTTGGCCACTAACAACGCGCCTCACAACTATAGCTGTGTCAAGTCGAATCTACTTTGCATCAAACTGATTAACCTAATTCCTTGCCCACAAACTAGCAGACAGATACACAACTAACCAAGGTGGTGACGAGTCTTGTGTCATTCACTCACTTATCCCCCATCCCATCTTCAAAACAATCCTCTAAATCAACATGAACCCTCAACTCCTTCTCACCCATAATCTTCCAAGTTCCTTTTAATTCTTCATAATCGACTACTTCGCCGCCAACAACCTCATTTCCTCCACCCTTCTTCCTATTTCTCTTACCATCCTGTGATCCCGTCTTCTCAACACTCCTGCTCCCACTTCCACTCCCACTTCTTTCGTCAGAACCACCTAACATTTCAAACCCAGTCACATACAACTCTTTAACCCACGGACAACTTCTCAACGCACGATACCAAACCTCTTTTGCCTTACTAACACCGAAATGTTTGTGCGTAAAAAGGAGGTAGAGTTTCCATATCCCCACATTCCCTCCCATCATACTCCCACCACCGAAAGAAAGTGTATCAAGCACACTCTCAAAAACAGCCCTAGCAGAATGAATAGTCCCATTTTCCATCTCCCATACTATTCTGAAGAGAGATGTGGAAGGGTGTCGTGGGGACGAGGAAGAAGAGAGGAGAGAGCGAACGCGTCGTTCGATTTTGAAGCGGGTTTCGTTCCAGCTGTAGAGAGACAGGAAGATGCTATTTTGAGGGTAGTGAGTGAAGAGATGGGTGAGGTAGGCGCGAAGATTGGAGGGGATGTAAGGCCCCATGCGGGCATGGTGGAAGAGAAGACGGGCGGTTGATTGGAGGTGGAGTTCGTGGTGGTGGGAGGGAATGGAATTTTCGCGGGATGTGAGGGTTTGGGAGAACGCGAAGAAGGATGATATTGCCGATGTGAAATCGCCTTGAGATTTTGGCGCGGGCTGGGATGAGAGGTAGATGAGAAGTGCGAGACATTCTGCGTGGATGATAGAGGTTTTTACAGAGCCTGAGCTCAAGAGGTAATCTCTAGTAGAGGTTAGGTGTTGTTTAGCTCGGATGAGTGCTGTTGGTGAAACCTCGATATTGGGATTTGGTGTTTCCTCTGTTATTGAAAGAAGACATTTCAGAGCGAATGCATTATTACCATCTTCGAGATATGCCCATACCCAGCTCTTCCACAAAAGAATTGCATCACCTCGTTTCTCCTCTGATAGTGATGCGCTCATCTTAATTGCGGCGGTGAAGACGGCTTCTGCGACATTTTTGTATCCTCGTGACCATTCTATCATGGCATAAGCGTTGTAAAGACGGAGACTGTCGGAGTGGGATTTGATTAGGGTTTTTGCGGTCTTTTTGATTGTTGCTGGGGTGTTTCGCCATTCGAATGCGAGAAGGTATTCGGCTAGGTCATCGCTGTAGTGAGCTGCGAGAAGCTGCTTGAGTGTATTTCGGAGCCAGCCGTATGATACTGGTCCATTTTCGGATCCAGCATAGGTTTCGGCCCAGGGTTCAAGAGATTTGAACCATCTTTGACTGAACAGGGTATCGGGCGCAGAGATGAAATCCTTCGAAGGGTACTTCAGCGCCGAAAGGATGGGCTTTTCTTGATCTTCGCTTGGGTTGAGTGGGTATTGTGATTTGATCCACTGAATGGCAGGTTAGTACATATTTCGAGGTAAAACGATCACATGCAGTTTGTAGTCGAAGATACTTACTGAACTGTTAGCATCTGTAAGTTCTCTTCTCAGAAAAGGATCGGAGTACCAGTCAGGCTGGTCAGATTGAATCGGCGGTAGATGACAGAAGCGACAAAAGGCGTCAATGAGTGACTGGCGTAAAGAGTCGGATTCCTTTGGAAAAGGGAATAGATAGTCCTCGATATCCGAGAATAAAAGGACTCTAAAAGGGTCATCTTCTACAGTTTCGTCCACTAGATCGTCAACGTTAGTCACATTTCTCTCTCTTTTTCAAGTGTATTTGGATATTTAGGATCTTTGTGAAAGCAAAACACGTGACCTACTTGTTTTGGCTGGAATATGCGAAATGTTTTGTCTCAAGCGCTCAGCAGTGGCCCAGTTTTGAAAAAGTGCGTTGCCCCTAACGAAATCGTTCTGTTCGTCAATTTTTACAGGAGCAGGTTCTGTATCATCGGCGTTTCGATTAAAATTCGCCCATCCTAGACTCTCATCCTCTCCGAACCTACTAACTTCACTTTCCCAATACTCTTGGAAGTCTAATTTGAGGTCTTTGTATGCCGATGGTGCACGGAAATTAATTTCCAGATTTGCTTGCCAAATACCGACCGACAATTCAGTGTAGCCAGCTTCACGCAAAAACAGTGTGAACCGGAGTAGAACATATATAAGCTGCTGGTATAGCAAAGTAAGTCGGCTGCTACGACTCACTGTAATTTCTTTCAAGAGTAGTTTGAATCGATCAGCATAGATGACTCGGACTTGTTCGTAACCAAACGTAATAAACGTGGTTTGTCTATAGTCCAAGTAGCTCCTCCACAGAAGTAGGCTGTCGATATTATCGCGAGATATTTGCTCCCATTTCTCTGCTTGATACTTGGTCTCCCAAATGTTGGATCCCTCGGTCATCATGCCTTGTAACAATCTCTCTCGGTCCTGTAGAGTTTTTGCTTGCTTTAATGCCTTTTCGTACATATGAATCTTGATATCTGCGGTGCTCCGAATTTCTGCGTTTGTGATCCGACGATTATCATCATCGCCTTGTAAAAGAACATCTTGGTGTGCAATCAAGGAAAGCCAAGCCTCGATATCATCTGGTTGCTGTTCGACCTTTCGGTTCAACTCAATGTTCTTCCTTCGGGCAAATGCTGATTCTTTTAGCTCTTCTCCGTTAGTCGACGAGTCGCTTTCAGAAGCATACTGGAAGGCCGAATCTGCAGGCCGTTCGCTTTTTGCTTTGCCCTGGATCGATCGATAATGTTTGGATTCATTTTCGGAATCCGAGCTGGTCGAAGCATTATTTCTAGATCGTTTCCGTTTCTCTCCACGGGGTAATTCCAAAGACATGAAATCGGCTTGCAATGAAGAATCATCTTCAATGAGAGCCTCTGGGCGTATTCTCAAAAGTCTTGGCCTTTCCATCTTTGAGAAGACATACTTCTCTCTTTTGCGAGTTCTCGAATCTCTTGGATCCGAGAGGACGATCCCTTTCTCATTAGACAATTCACGTTGAATTTTGAATTGCCTTGATATTCCCAAGACACTCCCAGCTCCTATTCGATGGAAAGGCGGGACGCTATATCGGTGAACGCTACCGTATATCAAATTCTGTTCATCACCTCGTCTGTCAACCACAAAGACGTCCGATTGGACCTGAGGCTTCTCCTTTGGGAGAGGTATCTCTCGGGCTCCATCTTTCCGTTCTCTACTTTTTGACCTGCGTCTTCTGTCAGACTTTTGATGGTCACGTGTGTGGCCTTTGCGTCTACCTGAATCTTCGTTTTTTGATGATGGGGCTGGCTGTGGGGTGTCTGCTGGTTTGGGCCGGAATGATGCGAACTTGGGGACGTTCATTTTACTGCACAGTCACTGGTGAATATCCGACTATTGATGTGTTGAAGATGATCAATAGTTGCTGCAAAATGATTGTAGAGTATTGGTCTGTTCGGTGGCCTGGAGCTCTATTGAAGGGGTGTGAGCCTCTATTTCATGTTGAACATAGGTAAATGATTATTTGTTGAATTTCATTCATTGAGCTGGGTAGGATGAGAGTTGATGTGAGTTTAGGAGGAGGAAGGAGGAGCTTGAATGCAAGAAATCTTGGCACGCGGCCGCTAGTGCGACCTCATTCAGTGGGGCCTGGCGTAAAAAAGACAAGATTCTTCTGGATCTGTAAGTGCTCCAAAACATCTCTCCACATCTTCACCGTCCCTCGGTGTTCTTTTTTCATGTTGTGGATATCTCATTCTGCCTCATAATGTCGACTATCTTGGGAGCCCAGTTGGCGCAGATTGCCGCCAACTCGAATAGTACTCTGAATCTCAAAGTACAAAAGGCGGCGCATTCGAAATCTTTAATTTTCGAAGCTCGTGTAGCAGCATCGCAAAGCTTCGACACCCTATATACACTCTGCCACGAAGGTTTCGAGGAATTATGTCTCCTAGATGGAAGGTTTTTAGAGTATCAGCGGGATATATTCAGCGAACAGAGTCAAGAGCAGGATCGCAGCCAAATGACCGAACAGCAAAATTTGGATCTTGACAGCAGGATAGAATCTTTCTTGGGATTGGTCGGGGGGCGTCTAAGACTCAATCCAGCTGTGAAAGCTGTGGAATGGTTAATTAGACGGTTCAGGTAGGCAATGAAGCTTCTGGTAGGGAGGGAAATGTGCTAATCAAAAATCCCAGAATTCACCACCACAATACGATCTTTCTTTTGACCACCTTCTTGCCATACCACACCTTACCGATATTCACAACACTCTTATCGATCCTTCCTACCAAAATACCTGAGGTCTACAAATTTTTACATCCATATATCAGATCGTTGACAGAACCTGCGCGCCATGCGATTGTCCAAGCTGCTACAAGTAACCCATCGTTTGCCTCGGTACTCAATTCATATGTTCTTCGGATATGCAATCACAAGCAACACTATCCCGCCTTAGTTGCATTCTGGGCCGGAATTATGACGGAGGCTGTGGGTGGAATTATGGACAAATCTCGGTCCGGACGCCGGATGGTTCAAGCGCAAAACGAACACGATAACATCCTGCGATTGTTGCCAACTTTGAACGAAGGACTGGCCATGAAGAAGGTGGCAGACTTACGGATTGGCTGCTATATGCTACTTTCGGTAATGGCATCAAAAGGTGGACTGGACGATAAGCTCTTGACGGCCATGATGGAAGCAGTAGTGCTTGGATGGACACCAGAAACCACAACCCCCGGTCTAGTCTGTCTTTCTGTTTTGGCTCAGCACAGAGGCGCAAAACAATTGACCAAAAGGCTCACGAGAGAGCTTCTCAAAATTCCGAACATTGCAGCTACTCTGGTTGAACTCTCGAAGGAACGCCGGGTAGACAAGTTAGCTAATGGATTTTGTCTTGCTCTGGTCGACAGATTACGAAAGGATGGAGCTATCAATGGGCTGCCTATTATTGAAAGCACCATTTCAAACCAGTTACTAAGCGATCCACAAGCTGTTGTCATTATCAAGTCACTTTTACTCGTGGCGCATCAAATTGATGAAGAAAGTCCAGCTAAACGAGATTCGCGATCGCCTCTTGCATCCACGCTAGTTTCACTAACAGCGCTACCTGGACATATCGGATATGTTGTTCAGGATACTTTGAAGGCTTCCGATATTGATATGGATGAGTTGGAGCTGAAATTACAAACGTCCATTCGTCCAGTAAAGCAAATCACGGGCGCAGAGGATGCTGAGATGGAGGATTCCGATGTCAAAGAGACTTCAACAGACCAGACACTCCAGGCCTTGTTCCAAACGCTACCCACAAAAACGATCACCGAAACGACTTTCTTGCCCCACGACTCGTCCCACATCTATCCAGATCTCTGTCGCGCATTCTTGCTCTCTACTGCAAATCCAGAAGATCTCGATGCGTTTGATGCCATGCCTATTCTTCGTCGGGAGACAGCTCTCGAGGACAATATCTATTTCAGCTTCTATATCAAAGCCTGGTGTGGGCCATATCCTGTTCTTGCCAGAGCATCTGCACTTCAGATGATAACTCGCTGTCTCTCGAGTGGGAAAACCGAAGTAAGAGATACACAGGCATTACTTCCATACATAATTGCTGCACTTGCGGACCCTGCTCCTAGGGTTCGACGTGCGGCAGCCGACTTGTTGGTTGCAATCAAGAATACTCTTCCAAATGGAGCCGATTTGAAGAAAAAGTCAAAGAGCATTCCAAGGTGGGCTGCAAGTGATCTCTACGGCAAGGGCACAGAAAGTGGCCTTACCTGGATCTCAGCCGATGTTTTTGCCAAGTTTGTTGGAGATATACTCATTCATAGCCTTGAAGAGTGCGTTTTGGACAACAAGCATGTTGAATCCGTATTCCAGAATGCTTTAGGTAAAGGAAACAGCGAAGGTTCCAAGAAAACTGATCGCCTTCCCTCCACTTCCAAGACTTCAATCATGGCATTTTTCGCAAGCCATGCTGTTAGTACCCCTCTCTTTTCCGTCAAAACTCGACTTCTTCGATCTCTCAACTCCGTCTCTAGCATTGGAGGAACTAGCCGAACAAAATTCTTGCTTCCAGTCCTTCAGCAATGGGCGGAAATCGACCAACCTCATGCTGCAAAGCGGTGCCAGGATGAACATGTTGACACTGCTGAAATGGATGAACAAACATTGAATACAATTGTGGGATCCGACAAGGAAGGATTGGAATATCTGAACAAGATAATCCATGGAGAAGTAGGATCAAATAGACCTGACTTGGTGAAAACAACCTTCAAAAGGTTGCACGCAATTTGGTCTTCACTAAAGGAAGATTCCATGTTAAACACTGCTCGAGTCCTCATGGATTCTTCGCAGATGGCAGTAAATGATGACGAGCACCGAGAACTGGTATCGCAAGAGTCCGCGAACTTCCTAGGACGAGCAAGTCTCTCAACCGGAGTATTGATGACTTTCTTGGACCAACTTCCAACAGCTGCCAAGTTAGCTGATAAACCCTCACCAACAAAGAGGCGAAGGACTAGCCACGGAGAAGTTGCTCGCGTTCCTCTTCAAGACTCTGATCAACTCAACGCTGCTATTAAGAAAGTCACTTTTGTGTTACAACTAGTCCACAGCTCCGAACCTGGATCACGTCCGGAGTTGCTCCGAAGCCTTTTCAATGTTTTAGCAGAGCTGCAGCATTTCAAGGCCCAAGTATCTTCCGAGCTTGCGTATCTGCAAGGCTTGGTACTCGAGAGCTTGCTTGAAAATTTGAAGGAGCGAAAACACCAAAGCCAAGACTTGGACAAGCATGCAATCAGAGTAGATCTGCTTGTTGATTGTATTCAAAAGACCGCAAGCCCACAAGTTCAAAATTCTGCTCTCTTGATTATTGCCGAACTCGCGCAGCCGCAACGATCATATCTATCATCATGCTCAACACAGCTGTATTTGTGGCCTGGAGAATTCCACCCATGTGGAGGACGCTAAATAAATACTTTGTCCATGTCCCAGCTTACCCCTATACACTGAGTCTTCTCGGCAACGTCTTCTCTCATCAAACACTCAAACATCTCACGCTCAATATGGTCGTACTGTGGTTCATCGGAACCCGGCTACACGATGAGATTGGCCGTAGCAATTTCCTCTCCATCTACGTCGCCAGCGGCGCGATAGGTAGTTACGCCTCGCTAGTTTACCGTGTTGCGATTGGCTCCTTCATCTCTTCTTCCCTCGGAGCATCCGGAGCGATTTGCGGTATCGTAGGATGCTACTTCTTCCTCAACAGCTCAGAGAAAGTCACGATCTTGGGCTTCCCACCTGAAGGGTGGCCTTCCATTAGCTCGTTGATGTTCTTGGGCTTGTTGATGGCGGGTGATGTCTTTGGATTGGTAAGAAAAGGCAGAGCAGTGTCAATTGATCATTTTGCACATCTGGGTGGATATGGTGTGGGTATTGCAGCGGCATTTAGCTTGAAAGAACAGATGAGGAAAAAGAGGGAGAGGGAACTGGAGAGGAGGAAGAATTTGGGACTAATTGATAGGATCAAGGAGGGGAGGTTGTAAGATATGTGTTGCATTGTAGAAAGAAATAGATACCACTCAAGGAAAGTCGGAGGAGTTTGTTGTTGTTTTCCTTTGTGGTCTGTTGGAGTTCTAGTTTTTGGTGTTTATTCTGATTGATTTTGTTAAGAAAACTACCCTATTTGGTTAAGATTGTAGTGGAATCTTGACTGATCAAACATTCCAATTCTGCCGATGTTTACTATAACAAAGTCAGTCGTCTTCTACAATCCGAATCATGCCGTGGCAGGAGGTACTCGGAGGTTTTTTGGCACAAAATCAACCACAAATCGTTCGATTCGGTCCAATTCATCAATATGAGAAGTTTCAGTATTTATTTATGGACCCGTGTTTCCCTTGATTCTGTAACAGCCAGCACCCTTGAGTTGATGTGCACAGGCATTCAGAGTTGTGTTGACGATGTCTTGGCTAGCCGAAGTGGGATTGTTTCAACTTCAAGTTTGACACTCTCTCACGATTCCGGCTGGACGGTCAGTGCAGAAATACCTACTTGAGAGCTTTTCTTCCCCGAAGTATCTGTTCTTCTTTTTAATTCTACCTTTGAAGCTTCCGTTCTTGTTGAACTTAATTTGCCCTCTCAATTGATCTTTCGTTTTTTCGATTGGGTGTCATTCGCTTGAAGCTTCAAAACGACTCTCGCTTAGCTACCTTACTTAAGTGGTTTTGTTTTCTTTCTGCTCGAAAGGGGAATCATTACATACCTATTCAACGTTTGCTTTCTCAATTTGAAAGATTGGACTGTATCATTACCATAATCTTCGCGGCCTCGAGGCAAAAATGGGAATCATCCACAGTCGCCCAGCAACTCCCACCACAACCACCTCCCTAATCGCCCACCCAACGGCAACACCAACACCAGGACCAGGATGTCTCACCATCTCACCAGACAACACCTGCGGTCTAACAGGTGTAGGAGGCTCATCATCAAATTACACATGCCCAACCGACCTCCCCTGCTGTTCCGTCAATGGCTTCTGCGGTTCGACAACCGACTATTGCATGACGGGCTGTCAATCAGCGTATGGAACATGCAATGTGATTATTCCTGGTGCGCCAACTCCTGCTGAAGATCCAGAGAAGTGTGGACCGGGTGTGGGGAGTTGTGCTGTGTCGAAGTGTTGTTCTGCCGAGGGGTTTTGTGGGACGTCGAAGGGTACGGCGCAATCTCCTTCCAGAATTTGTTGAAATCTTTACTATTTCTCTCTTTTGGCGTGTTTTAAGATATTAATTCAAGATGCAGATCACTGTCAAGCACCAGACTGCCAATTTCAATTTGGACCGAAATGCGACGCTAATGCCTCGCCAACAGGCACAAACACATCAACCATTAGCCGAGCAAAAGTCGGTACGGTACTCTACGGTTCAAGCGGGATTTTCGACTGTCAAAATAATGGAGATATGGCCTTGACGTTTGATGATGGGCCATATATTTACACGAGTGGGATTTTGGATTTGATGAAGACTTATGATGCGAAAGCCACGTTTTTCGTTACCGGTAATAATAATGGTATGTTCATCACTTATCCTATTTAATCTTACCGACAACGACGAAATGATGTTGGGACTGAACTATTAATGATATTTTTTCTCGCTTGCAGGAAAAGGACAAATAGATAATACAAGTCTAGCCTGGCCAGGCCTAATCGAAAGAATGTTTAATGAAGGACACCAGATCGCATCACACACCTGGTCACATGCAGATCTGTGCAATATCACGTCTGCACAGAGAAAAGATGAAATGTATAAGCTTGAGATGGCGGTGAGGAATGTGGTTGGTGTCATACCGACTTATATGCGTCCACCATATTCTTCTTGTACTGCTGGTATGTTTACTGTCTTTCTTATCTGGATCCGGTGGTGAGGGCTTTAAAGATAGAAGGCTGACCGGTCGTAGCATGTGGATGCGAAGCAGATATGGAAGAACTTGGTTACCATATCACTTATTTTGTATGTTTAACCTTTCCTTTCCTCTCCACAACAACGGTGACTGACCCCCACCAAGGATCTCGATACATCAGATTACCTGAACACTCTCCCATCAACAGTTCAAAACGCAGTCAATATCTTTGACAACAAAACTGCGGGCAAATCACCAGCCACGGATGACTTCCTTGTAATAGCACATGATATCCACCAGCAAACCGCGGAAGTGCTAGTAGAGCACATGTTGAAGACGATCAAATCGCAGGGGTATAGAGCTGTAACGGTGGGCGAGTGTCTGGGTGATCCGAAGGAGAATTGGTATAGAGTTGATGCGGGGACTACGTTGGGAGGTTTGTCATGATTTTTAATGAGAGTGCTTCTTGATTTGTGTTTTGGATTTGAGGAAAAGTGCGGGTGGAATACCAGGACGGGATTTGGATGGTAATAATTTTATATACACTGAGGTGAGGAATCAGATATGATAGCGCCTTTTTCATTCTAGATAGACGCTTTTACGAAATTAATCTACATAGCGCAACAGGAAGCTCATGAGCTCATTCCTTTCGTCCAGACACACGTGCCTTGGACGACACTTTGTTGACCCCCTGCGGATTCTGCCACGAGCAAATGAGTGCGGACAACGTCAGGGACACGACTTCAGGAGCAAGCCCTAGCGTGGGTATAACCCCCCCTCAGGATCAAGATTCATTCCCTGTCCAATCCAAAAACACTTTTCTCATTTGACAGAATCACCTTCCTCTGAATCTGGAAAGTGTGTTTAGACGTTGCAACACCACAAATGAGAAAGCAGAACGAAGGAAACATCCCACACCATCGGCACCAAAGCACTCATTCCTCGTTGGCCAAGTTTTCTGCATTTCTGTCATGCCCATCAGAACGTAAATGTTCTTCTTTGTATACGCTCTTATGAATAAAAATGGATACATGGGTAGCTGCTATCGTTAGATAATCTTCCCTCTACTGCGACATTTTGTATGAATTTGGTCGACAGTATACAACTTTCTCCAGTCAGCCCTCGCCCTTACGTCAGGTACTTGGTATGAATTGGGAGAAATAGCTTTCTTAAGGTTTAAATCGTTGTTTTTAGTCCGGGGTGGTTAGTGTTAGCAACGTCCGGACAGGTTTTTGGTTTTTAACAATTACGTAGGTATCTAGTTCATAATTTCTTCCAAAGATAGACCTTTTGAAGTGGGTCTTGTGAGACTCATTAGATATATACTGCAAGCCGAGGGTATTGGTAAAAAGTCAGGAATTGTGTTTCAGTCTCCATCTATCTACTCGAACGACGGCAACTCCTTGTACAAATGAAGTCATCTCAAAGCCCTGCAATAAAATTTGAATTCATCAGTGAATAAACTTTGTCACGCCGGCCGCGCGACCGCAAAGTCCGTCTCTTTGACGAACTTCAAACACACGAGGTGTGCAAAGGCTCACGACAGCATAGGAATCTCAGCTCACCATTTACGCATTCTCGTCTTTTCATATCTCACGGTTACTGATGCCTGAAAAGATCTACAACGCCTCAGCGCAAGAAGCGCTTCTACCTTCTTCAGTCGATCGATTCGCTGGATGATGCTATTGCCGAAGTTGGTGAGCTCGAGATTATCATATCTTCTCCTGCTGCTCTACAGCATATCCAGCAATTAAAAAAAAAGACTACAGCGCCTTATCGCTACTTGAGAAAGGAACAATAGAATTTGCAGTCAAGATGCGAGAGATAAAGAGGGCGGGAGATCATCTCACTGCAGTATTACTGAGAGATGTTCAAAATCGCCATCTCGTCGACAAGGACAGCATCCTACAGCTCGGCGGTGATTACCATGCTGATAACCTCTCACGCTTTAAAGAGGCTTGCAAAATGCATTTCGAGAACATGCACTCACTCTGGGTATATAACAAAGTCCCCAATGAACCTGAGCCAATTAATGTCACTGCAAATCTGTAAAACGAGCAAACAGATCCTTCCAGTAAGATATTCTTTTTCAAAATTCCCTCAATTCATATTAATTTAACTAACTACTTGCTTGCCCCAGTCAATCAGAAAGCGAAGCATTAGTACAGTAAAATGGAAGCAGGATCCGCAAGGCGCTTGTCCCAGAACTCCAATCTCAACTTTTGTTCCGGCCTTTTCATGAATATGCCAGAGTGGACGCTGGTACACCTTCGATTTGAGTTGAACGAATATCGGCTCCGCAATACGTAGGCCCATTACCTTGTTAAAGAAAGCTTACAAGAGGCTCAGAAGGCGAAAGACAGGTAAGCTCACCGCTTTTCTCCCGTAACACTGTTTATCAACTAATGAATGGTTGTACTGGAGTAGAAAATCGAATTTCTGGCTAGATGTAGCCGAGCAGATTCAACGCGACCAAGACAAATTAGAAGCCGGCCAGATTGCTTCCCATCTCGAATGCAAGCTAGACTTAATTTTGAAAAGCCCTCCATCTATAGGAACGCACAATTCAAAACTGTTGTAGTAAAGCGCGGCGAGGATGGCCGTTCGATCGTATGCTATGTCAAACCTGCGGATTGCTACTTCGAATCCAAACCTACTACTACATCCAAGGCAGCACCTATTTCGCTAGAGAAAATGCGCAGGCGTGTTACAAAAGTACACCCTAACAATGTATTACTTAAGAATACGTTCCAAGAGTACGACATTGCAAACAGTACTATTTCTGTCACTAAAGAAAGACTCCGAAAGCACACCGGGACTTCACCGAAGCTCAAGGAAGGCGGAAGACCGAGACCCCCTAACGAAGAGAAACAGCAGGGAGAACTAGAGGACCTCTATAGAACCCTCACAAAGTACGTCAGCTTTTAGAAAATCGAGACCAAGGAATTTCGGCGAAGTAAGGAGACAGATCATTCATAGCCTGAAAAGAAAAGAAGAAACTCTTGGAGTCGTTCAAGTTGAGTTCCTAGGTACACTTATCATTGATCAATAAAGATATTCCAACTTTTACAATCGAGTCCAAGTCTCAATCTTCTCTTCACTACTCTTTAGAAATCCAATGTCCACTCACTCACAAAATGGTATCGAGGGTGCTCTTGTCATTGAATCAAAGATGTCATTTTTGTTGAAAAAGATTTACACCATTCGCACACACATAACTCCGCCCGGGAAGGGGAAACAAAAGCCAAATCAAAACACAAATTCTATCCCTACAATTTCTGCCCAGCACCCTTCCAGTACTTGCTAGGCACGAAAGGCATCTTGGTCACAACAGCCTTTCTCCTTTTGCCTCTGATCAACACCTCGACCTCTGTACCAGATTTGTGCATGCCATCCTTGATGTACCCCATGGCAACATTCTTCTTCAGCGTTGGACTGGGACATCCGCTTGTGACATTTCCAATCGTTTCACCCTTGTCATTGACAATTTCAGCTCCCTCTCTCGCTGGTGCGCCTTCGACGATCAAGCCTACTCTCCTCCTCTCCACACCTTCACCGCCCTTACTCTTGGGCGTGAGTTGTGACAAGATAACTTGACTACCATGAAACTCGGCATCGGTACGACGATCTTTACCAATGACCCAGCTAAGCCCAGCTTCGACAGGCGTAGTAGTATCATCCAAATCATGCCCATAAAGACACATACCCGCTTCCAATCTCAAGCTATCTCTTGCACCCAATCCAGCGAGTTGCAAACGATCCGGTGTAGCGACTTTCAACAAAGCCTCGGTAACAGCCACGGTCTCATCCGAAGGAATAGAAATTTCAAACCCATCTTCTCCAGTATACCCACCTCGACTGACCAACAGCGGCTTGCTCACTGCTCCAGACTCCAATGTCATCTGCACATATTTCGATTCTCCGAAGTACCACTGCTTCAAATCTTCCCTCGTGACACCAACAAGCACCAAGCTCAAGATCTCCTCACTCAATGGACCTTGCAAGGCGATAAGTCCCTGGCCGTTCAAAACCTCCCACTTAACCTTCTCTCCCCCATCCTCGCTAAACTCATCGAGCTGTTCCTCGAAGTATTTCAAGTCCTTCTCCCGACAGCCTGCATTGGTGACCACGTAGAATGATTCCGGACCAAGTCTGGTCAAAATGGTATCATCCACAATCCCACCTGTCACAGGGTGCAATAAAGTGCTAAGCCCACTCCTGTGTCTACCCAAGCCCGAAATTGACGCTGGTGTGATCTTTTCGAGGAAAGAGTTTACGCCTGGACCCGAGAAGTGGTGTTGCACCATGTGCGAGACGTCGAAGAGTGAGGCATGCGAACGAGTGAAGTGGTGGGAGGCGGAGACGGAAAGGGAGTCGTATTGAACGGGCATGTGGAAGCCACCAAAGGGGACCATCTTGCCGCCATGGGCAAGGTGGAGGTCGTAGAGGGGAGTCTTTTGAAGCTCTGCATCGGGAGCGTAGGAGGAGGAATGGCGGACGGAGGAGAGATTTGGTGTACGGAGAAGATGAGATGTGCTTGTGACTGGGGTGCGGGGTGAGGGAGCGTTGCGTTTGAGAGCTGTTGATAAGTGACGGGAGCTCAAGGGACCTATACGTTGAGCCAGAACGGCTTCGCTGGCTTTAGATACAGCTCTGAGGCGCTTCATTTTGGTCAATTGATTGTTGGTGGTTGTTGAGAGGGATAGATGTCGAAGATGTTGGAGGTTCAAGGTTCACAATTGTTGACATGGGATGTCACCGCCTTCGGTTAGTTACGGAAGTGGGGTGCTGTAGATAAGTAATATACGAGTAAGACAATTAGTTCCTGTGAAAAACCTGTGGATGGACAATTGATTGTTACTCTAACAGCATGGTATTATAATCTAATACTCACTGCGCGCTCAAGTTATGAAATCTGCCTTGGATTTCTGCCTCTGCACCTCCCGCGAATGATGATACAGCTCCCCTTTCAAAACCCTCTCTTCTGTTTTCTCACTTCGTCTCAAAGCTGTACTTCAACCACCCTGATAGGGCATTCAAACTCTCCCATCTGACTGACTCATCTTTCTCCGCCATTAGCTCCATAATTCTCGTTTTCAATCCCAGTTTCTCCAATTGTTGTCTCCTTTCGGGAACTTCCTTTACTAGCCAGGCAACGTCATTGCAAGCGATTGCAAGCACTTGCTTGTCATTGTCCCATGGCTTACCCATAATTACTGACAGCTTCTTAGTAAGTTCGCCCTTCTCATAGTCTAGGATCTTCCGTGCATTTTCGGCCCAGAAAGTTGGGCTTCGATGAGGAGGAGACCATCGCAAGTGCCCGGCATTCACTTCTGCAGCATACTCATCGAATGTAGTCTGTGTCTTTGTATATTCTTCGAGCATCTCGGTGAGATTCTTGAGATCTTCCAAAAGGTCTTGGTCTGTGAAGTGGCGGCCTCCAAGGTTTTGAAGAAGAGCTGGTAGGCGAGCAAAAACTGCAGTTGGAAGCAACACCGACCTGTTCGAGGACAGGATGTTGTAGAGGGAAGACAAGAGAAGTCTAGAAATTTTTTCCTTGGGCGAAATGCGTAGCAGCTGGGTATAAAGTGCAATGAGATCGAACTCTCTGTGTATCGTTAGCTGGTTTCCAGATAGTCTTCAAACTTGATGATCTTACTCATTGAATTCTTCCCCAATAATTGCTCCGTCAAATGTCAGTTCCCACAATGACAACAAAACGTAGTAGAGAGATTGCAATGCGACGCCGCCACTACTTGATGTCTCTGCACTTCTGACGCTTGCAGCGCCACTCCACAGTGTTGATGCATCTCCGTTCGTAACACCAGCTGCAGCTCGCAAAATATCGATCAATGGAGCGACAGTGTTGCTACGATCTTTCCAGAAAAGTGCTCTCGCCTTCTTGTTCCCAAGTAAAGTAGAGTATGCCTGCACAGCAATGTCTTGCAATCCTCCATCAGATTGCCTGGTCAGAGTTGACAAGTAGGTAAATAGCTTCGGGAGAGCACTTTCGGAAGGAGATGGAGCACCGGCAATGAGATTCGTAAGGACGGTTGATGTGAGTAATGGAATCGGACTTTCGGTGTCGTTGGATTCAAGCAAGGGTAGGAATGGCGAATATGGATCTGGAGTGGCATTGAGTGCCTTGCCTAGTGCTGGTACAGCTGGAGTAGAGGACGCCATTTAGTATTGTTATAACGCAGCGCAAGCTGGAAGTAGATCAAAAGAGTAGTACACACTGTCTAGAAGGTCTCCAAGGAGGACGAGGATATATTGAATCACATCTGCGCGTTTTGAGGCCGAAGCAAGAACGCCAGTCGCACCCTTTCCAACAAACAACGCGCTATATCCCTCGAGATCGCCCTCGACAACCGACTTCCTCTGCTCCTGTCGAACTTTGTCAACTGCCCTGATCTTGCCCAATTGGTCGTCGGTGATGGTGCCTGCGCGCACAGCTCCCTCCCAGGGAATTGGGCGCTGGCGAATGTTGTTTTGTAAGGAAGAAAGGTACAAGGGAGACATGGTGCTTGCTAAAAGGATCAATACGCTGGATTTAGAGACGGGGCTGTCCAGAGTTGGCGTCAGATTTGGGATGGGCGAGCCTTTTGATCAAAAGAGTGTGAAGTTGTCCAAGGTTGCAAGTGACGACGGTCGTTCCAGGTCGCAGCGGGCAAGCTCAATGAAGCCGATAAGCTCTATCGAGCTTGGCATCAAGCTACACCGAAATTCCGTGCTTCCACACACCACATCTTGAGTCTAAATACTCGGTACATATTTGTTGTATTCGTATCTAGTATAGATACGAGACGATCTGAGAGAAAGGCAGCTGTCGGTTTTCATACCTAATATCCCTCCTAGCCTTCTTCTAAGAATCTGATTGTTTGCTGACATGAACTCCAATCAAGTGTGCATGAACGAACCTAGACATAGGACTCTCACGCATGCCGAACTATTCAAGAACTAGCAAGAAAAGGATTCATTTATCTAATTAGCTATCCTTTTCTCTGTTTCCTAAGCAACCACTTCTTGCATTGAGCTATGCCATCCTGCCATCTACCTTTGGCTATGACCTGAGGGTGGCAGCCGCACAGAGAGACAATGGCTGAAACGAAGCCCTCTTGGTTGTTTACAACCAGGTGCGAGCTTTGAGACATCTTGGATTCTGCACTGCACATATTTCATGAGGACATGAAGGACAATCAACATTGGCTGGTATAGGTTGGAAGAAGA
The DNA here is from genome assembly GCA_037074945.1 of Tetracladium marchalianum. Lineage (NCBI taxonomy): Eukaryota > Fungi > Ascomycota > Leotiomycetes > Helotiales > Tetracladium > Tetracladium marchalianum. Next base: position 28,503 of record JBAMDN010001428.1, read on the forward strand.
AGCAGATTTAATCACATTGCATCACTCCAAGTCAAGTCAAGAGAAACACTCATTAATTTTTTACGGCTGTCCATTGGTTTTGTTCTTAGTAATATATACATAATGCACCCAAAACCTGCCAGAGAACATAATAAAAGACCGCATGATCAAGATACAGTGAACATAGGTGTGATAAACCATCATCACCCGCAATCTGACACTCGCTTGAACAAGCTAATAGAGGAACGAACCATACTCCAGACTTCCGAGGAGCAACATGAACGCCAACCCAAAAAAGAAAAGGATAATGCAGAAGAGCTACACAAATAAGTGCGGACGAAGCAACCCTTTCCAAAGCCAACCATGCACAAGACGGAGTCCTGTACAAGTAAAGTGATGCAAGGAAAAGGTCAAAGTCCACGGGAATACATCCGTCTATCATCATTTTCCATTCGTTTCCCATCCAAATAATGCAGCAAGTGTATCCAGAGCAAAGGAGCAAGTCGTAAGAGATGATTATGATTTATCGAGTGACCATGTCAAGAGGAAGAGTAGCATCAATGCCGAGCTCAGCAGCGTGCTTCTTGGCCCAGTGCCGGGTGAGAATTGAAGCTGGCAAGTGTTAGTTCTTTGTTCAGACATTTTGGACAACTTCGCTTACCCTTGAGGAACTTCTTGCTTGCATACTTGTTGAAGAATGCTTCGTGAATAACTGGTCGAGCAAGGTAGTCAACCATGAGCTTGAAGACTGGCTCAATTTCGTCCTCGTTGTAGCCAGCATAGTGTGTCAAAGTTGCATCCTATGATCTGTGAGCATGTAATACTTATCGGAAGAGAGATGTGTACATACCCATTCACCCTTGTCGAGAATAAGACGGGCTAAGTACATCGAAGCAGCAGCGACGTGGCTAGGGAGGTAGTCCATGAAGCGGTGATCGAGCACACTGATCTCCATGAGATACTTGCCAAGAGTTCGGGTTTGGATGTCATAGTTGTCGGCTTTCGAGATTCGTCTCAAGAAGTTCATTGGGTTGGGGTAGCTCAAATCGTAATTAAGAGCACCAAGGATATATCGCTCGGCACTGAGAATCTCAGCCTCGGTGAAGCCATCGTCAGCAACGTGGCGGAAGTTGGCAACGTGAGGAGAGAGGACCTCTTCGTACTTGGAGGCAATGAACATAGCAGTGACGCCGACGAGTTGGAGACGGTCAAGTTGAACAACCTTGGCGGTGAGGAAGCGGTCGATGATGTTGACAGCGAGGAAGAGGGTCTCGGGGAGGAGGTGGAAACGAGTGTGAACCTCAACGAGCCAGTCGACAAGAATACCACGCATCTTCCATCCAAGATCCTCCTGGTGATCCATGTAGTCGGCATTAGGACGCGTCGCAACTTCCAATTTCTGAAGGTACTCGAAGATCTCGACGACGTATTCAGCCACCATCAATGGATCATCCAAGTCTTCCTTGTCCAAATCCTCGACACCCTCAGCGAAAGCCTTCTTGACTGAGCCCTTGACATCCTCGGCCACAATTACCTCTTCGTTCTCCTTTGACTCCTCGAACTTGGCGACCTTTTCCTTCTCGGACTTGATATGAAGCTTCTTTCGGGCTGGCTCCTCATCTTCAGCTGGGGTCTCCTCCTTGATGGACAATGAGGTGGATGTAGAGCTCGTCTTTCTCTTTGCGGCGAGAACACCTGAGCCAGTTCGCTTCTCCACTGTCTTCTTGTTCGTGTCCTTGGTGCCCAAAACTGATCTGGTTGAAGTTGTTCGCGACAGGCTCTTCTGTACTCCAGTTGGTTGTGCAGCTTTTGATACCAGTCCCTTGGCCACAGGCTTTTTGCTGTCCACCATCTCGACCTTGGTGACATTGCTCACATCACCCAACGCAGCACGCTTTCGGAGAGGTTGGTTGCTGGCAACGACCTTCTTTGATTGAAGAGGCTTCTTAACGGCACCGCTCGATGCATCATCCACGAATGCGGCAGCCTTAGACCGAGTCAGGCGTGTTGATCCGGTAGTATTGTTCTCATCGTTCTCGTTGGTCACACCTCTACGGACAGCTGCGCGAGGTTGCTGCAGAAGGCAATTGTTAGTACAAAAAATCCCAACTTTGCTTACGCGAAGGATTGGAATTTAATGTTGGAGAACGTACAGGAGGCATATTGAATGGTTGGAGGTATTAATATTTGAAGTTGATAGGAAGAGAAGTCGGGGTGGGGGACGGCCTGTTTTGAGGTCAGCAAAACGCGAGGTCAAACTGTGGTGGAGCAAAGAGTTGGGATGAGAAAACTCGAGCGTGACGCGACGCGATGGAACAGAACCGTGGAACATGGGAGTGTAAAGGTAACATACGTAAAGTCGAAAGGAGGTATCCGTGGTGTTAAAGGGTGATTGTCAATAGACAAAGCTGGCCTTCCACGACTTGGAGGGATGGTTGAAGAATGTGGAGGAGCTCTGGGGTGGCCAAATAGACCAGGGCAAATGAATAGATTCCTCGAGCGTGTCAACAATTGAGAGGCTGTTCGTGGTCGTAGTTGCTGTGTGGGACGCTCAAGGTTATTCCGTTGTCTGTTGGAGGGCGAGATGTTGTAGAGGTGGAGGAGAGGACCGAGACGCGAAAGAGACTGGAAGACTGAAGGTCGAAGAGAGGAAGCTGGAGATGGAGGATGGTTGTCTTGGGTGGCTCGCTCGGTTGTTATGCCTGGCGACTTAGCGCGACGTCGCTGCAAGGGATGACGGCGCGAAAATACACGACTAGGAAGGTTGGAAACGAAGTGAAAGAGAGGGAGAATTAAAGATGTGTTCAAAGGAGAACAATAGAATAGTCAGATTGAGCAGTGTACAATGTAATCCAAAAGAATTTGTTGCTTTCGTGTCGTTGCCTTGCAGTTGGGTGGTTGACTTTGCACAGAATTGGAGGAGATGTTGAACACTGAAAACCGCTGCCCGCCCCCCATCACTGCAAGGGCAACGGATCTTGGCGTGTAAACAAAATGAACTCTGACCCGGCAACTCGCGCCAAGACTTATGAGTGGCTCCTGCCAAAGAAAAAAAAAGCAGCCACAGACACGGGTTCCAGCCACACCTGTTCTCAGCCACATATTGAACAGCCACAGCCAGAAACGGAGCTAAGAAATTGGAAAGATGGAACCACCACTGAAGGCATCTCGAAACTCCTGGATACGATTGATATTGAAGGTCATCCGCCACCCCCCACAGTCCAGCTTCCTCTTACGAGTGAGATTGCTCTGGTCATAAATCCAGATCAATTGATCTCTATCATCATGTTACAGCCACGCTTACTGCTGCGGCAGTCAAGAGCATCTTGCAAATATGTCTCCGTGTCGAAACTCCTCCCCCGAACCTATGCCACCGCCGAGTTGGTCACGGTCAAGCCTATAGTGTCAGATACATCTCAATCGTCCTTCACGGCTTTCACAGCTCCCCCAACAAACGATAAATCAAATGAGCCCTTCCGCATGAAAACATACAAGCCTCGAACCCCCGGTGTGCGCCATCTCCAACGAGCTCCCAACGAGCATTTATGGCGAGGAAGGCCCTTCCTGCCATTGACTTTCAGAAAGAAGGGACATGGAAAGGGAGGGAGGAACAACAGCGGCCGAGTCACCGTGAGGCATCGTGGTGGTGGCCACAAACGCAGAATTCGAACGGTGGACTTCTTACGGGCCAATCCAGGGAAACACACGGTTGAGCGAATCGAGCGAGATCCAGGACGAAGTGCTCACATTGCGCTTCTCATTGAAGAAGCCACAGGGAAAAAGAGTTATATCGTTGCCGCTGAGGGCATGAGAGCGGGAGACGTGGTTCAGAGTTATATGGCCGGAATTCCAACGGATCTTTTGGCAAGCATGGGAGGCATCGTTGATCCAGGTATTCTGGCTGCTCGAACAGCGTGGCGGGGGAACTGCCTACCAATGCACATGGTCCCAGTAGGAACCAGCGTCTTCTGCATTGGATCGGCCCAGGGGAAACCAGCCAAGTTCTGTCGTAGTGCAGGAACTTATGGTGTGGTTATTTCAAAAGATGATGGAAAGGGAGACAACCGATTTGTCAATGTTCGATTGCAGAGTGGTGAAATCCGCAAAGTGAGCCGTCACTCTTGCGCAACTATTGGTGTTGCCAGCAATCCTCATCACAATCGAGAACAGTTGGGTAAGGCTGGTAGGAGCAGATGGTTGAATATCAGACCTACTGTTCGTGGTCTGGCTATGAACGCTTGGTTAGTTTTTCCATTGCTAGTAAAGGTACTGGATTGAATGACTAACACTTATGGTAGCGACCATCCTCACGGTGGTGGAAGAGGAAAGTCAAAGGGTAATGTACACCCAGTCAGCCCTTGGGGCATGCCAGTAAGTTCTCACCTATCACCTTCCTCGACTGTCCAATGCATCATCTAACCGTATAATTCCAGGCCAAAGGTGGATACAAGACCCGAATCGCTAAGAATGTAAACAAGTGGGTGGTTACGCCTCGGGAGCGCAACCAAGGAAAGCGAAGAGTCAAGAAGAAATAGATGTACAACAATATGTCGGGATGTGCTGGCTCTTTCGGGACTGTTCCGGGGAGCTGGTTTGTATGTATATGTAGAAGATGTAACAAATTCACTGATCTATACCATATCACTCTTCCATTATTATTTCTTTTTCGTATAACTCACAACTATCCCAAAACCCCCAGGGCATATCTCTTTCGGCCAGGTTGGAAAAGGTCATCAGAATTGGTCACATGTCCCGCTATTCTTTCCATGCGCGCTCTTCAGTCTTACTTTGTCCCTTTCCTCACTTGTCCATAAATACCTGGGCTAGGTAGACATCTCTACAACACCAACTAATTTATGATTCATTCTAACCGGTTTTGCATTCGAGTAATGGTAATCTTACAATATCGCCACTTACACACGGCATATCTCACCTTACAGCCTTGCAGCTCTACTGCTCAACACAAACGAGCAACCTCGAGGTCTATCTTTCCCTTATTAGCTACTCTCTGTACAGTTGCTAGCCTGCTTCGAAATAGCACAACTCATACAAGTGGTCATGCTGCCCACCATACTCTATGAATCTCTACTCATAAACAGTGGAAACACCTTTCTACCTAAGCCGTATGAAGAAAGTCCAAGCATACTTATTTCTCTTCAACCTTAAATCTAAAGATGTGTAAAGTAATCTTACGAAAACATGCCAGTCTCGGTCTTGAGCCTTTCATTGCATGGTTACGTACCTGCCTAGGTATCTTATGATTGTACAGAAACGATGGAACTCAAAGTCAAGTCAAGGGCACTACAGAGAAAAGATTCAGAAATGCTTACTATAACTGACTTGTGTTATCTTCGCTGTCAAAGGGATCCATAATTAACATAAAAAGAATGGTATTGGTATCATCTCTCTGCACTATCACTTTGCCTTTTGTTAAAATCCACATAAAAGTTCCATCCGAACCTAGCCTGGCATATCCTAATAATCAATCCAATACCCGAATCTCAACGCCCAAATTTCGTGAAAAAATACACACATTCCTCGTTGCCTATCGCATATCCTCTCATAAGGAGTCCCGAAAAAAGAGAAGAAATCTTTGCATGTATTGGCCTGTATGCATCCCAAACCAAAAAGATAAATCCGAAAACCCCACCATGACTTAAAGGTATACCTATTTGTGTTCACAATATGTAACAGGAAAGAATGAGTTTTACGGTCTGGGCCTCCGCTTAATGTGTATTTCCAGTCCATCCAATATCCCTATTTCGCAGAAGTTAGCATTTGAAGTTTGTTTTGTTTAGTCAAGGGATAGAAAGGGAGTAGACGAACATTGGATCTTCCATCGGTCCCAATCCCATCAAATGCCTGAAAACGCCCTCGCCAATCGGTGTCATCGCCGTACCTTGCTGCTCCCACCCAGGTGGTACTTCAAACGTTCCATCAGGCGTCTCAGGCATCACAAAAGCACCATTTCCATTCCCATTATCCGGAGTCAAGCCCGTGCTTGTATTATTGTAATCCGCTTGAGTTGTGAAGTATGAAGATGAATTGATAGGATGCTTTGGCAAATGCTGATTCAGATGAGAGGAAGAGTTCGGGCTCGATTCGTAGGAAGGATTAGATTGATTGCTCTGTTGGCGATTTTGTCCAAGAGAGTCGGATGGGGTGGTGGAGCTTGGTGTGGGACGGTTGGAATTCGTGTCTGGAGAACGGCTTGTGGAAGTGCTATTGCTGCCATCGTGGTTGTTGGTGTTGTAATTTCCATTGCTCATATTATCTGAGCTATAGGCAGAACTGATCACAAGACCTTGGATTGAGCGATGCATGTCCTGTCGATTTTGTGCTTGGACGTGTCCCCAATCTGGACTTGTTTCGGGCGCGGGGGAAAAATCAATGGCTTGAATATCTACAATTGGACTCTCAACACCTTCTTCTTGAATTCGGCTTATAAAGACACATTCGTTTGAGAAGTCACCGGGTCTTCTGGCTGCACCGCCCATACCTGGCATTTTAGCGCTAGAGATACCAAGCTGCGATGATTAGTAATTTGAACACTTAAGCGGGAAGAAGTACGCACAGTATCTTCGCTATATGCAAAAAGATTTTTGAATCTGATATCACGCATCCCTAGACTCTCTAGATCTACATCTAGTTGTACCAAGAAGGACTCGGTCAGGGGATTCTTTTTCTTTAAGGCGTTCATCGCAGAGAGAAGAAAGCGGAGAGAGTCGCCGGTCTGGCTATCGTCCGGCCTGCTTTTGAGGTACTGGACAAAAACACGAGCTGCGACGTAGAGGCAGAATGAAATGAATGGATTCATCTACAAAAACTTAGTGCTGATAACGAATCACAAGTTTGGGGACTTACCGATGACAGATCCGTATGCGATATCATGCGCATCACGCTTGCTATCTCATTTGCAGCGGTGATGCAACGCACTTTGCTTTCAGCACTGATTGAAGTGGGAAGATGGTTTTTGTCTGCTTTGTAAATAGCTGCTTGATGTAGACAGATAGTCGAAGTGTGAATATTCATATTTGTGAAGACGATGTTGGGATTCGTCAAACCGTTCGGAAGCTTGAGGTGAGATGGCATGGATAAAGAAGTATTAAGAAGGATGTTGTCCATATTCCTATGACGTTTCCAAAATTCGCCATTCAAATCGTCATCTCGATCATCCGCATCTGGTCGGTGGAGATGTATAAGATTTCGGCCGAACAGACAAGCCATAAGCACAACGCCGCCAAATGCTGAAAGTTTTGAAGCACCTGCAGGGTTGAGTGACTCTGCAAGCGATTGACTCCGTTCCGGTTTGCTCATTTCAAAAGCTTCATCTGAACAAGGCAAATCGGTGAGGATGTCTTTCTCATCAATTGCCATGGGCCAACCAGTCCCAATACTGGCATATCGATCTTCACAGAAGGCCATCCAAAACGTCCTTCTTCGCTCTTCTCGCTCTGTCCAATCTCGAGGACCAGGAAGGGTTTGCTTTACGTCCAGACCTGCTCCGTCTAGCTTGTGAAGGCTCATCCTACTCTCGTTTAGTGATTACCAAATAAGCGAGCGTATTTACTCACATCTGACACAGCCGAATCCCAGCCCCAGTACTCATCCAGGCTCGTGGAAAATACATCATCTTAAACTCGTAGGAAGCCAGAAGAATATGGGCCTGCGCATGTCCAACTGTGATCACATGCTCACCGTGTCCTTTCATGTAATCTAACTCCATGTATTTTCGAGCTCGCTGATAGAAGTGATCTCGAAGCTCTACGAATTTGTCTGTCACGGATGCTGCCATTGTCCACATTGCGTATCTCAAAGCTACAGGAGGTCGCTGATTAGGCGCACTACGAATGTAAGTATATGCTGGAACAATGAGAGAAACCTGACATCATGAAACATAGAAGGGGGAAGGCTGTAAAAGTTTTAGTTATCTTACAGATTCATAGCAGCAAGATATCGGAATTTGTGGATCATGGGAAGAGAAGTATGGATTTTGGCGAAGTATATCTGATGTCTGAATGGTATCAAATAAGCGTTCATTCTCAACGTTTGCTGGGAGAGTGACATACAATTCATCAATCACATCTTGAGACGGCAAAGGCTCTTCGAGACCAAGCCCTATCATTTCCCAAGAGAAAGTATCATCCTCAATAGGCATTCCCATATTCAAGTCTGCTTGAAAATTCATACCGTCCATTGGAGGCTGAGGCGATCCCCCGTTATATCCCCATCGTTCTGAGTCGATTCCATTTATTCCTAGCGAGGGATCTATGACTGGAAAGTCTCCAGTAGGAGCTGATCGACCCGCCCCTGCTCTACTGCTATTGAGATCTTTCCTCGCCGATTCGATATCTGGGGGAGGTACTGGATCCTGGGTTCTGAGGAGTGTCTCGACTTGTTCTGAAAGAAAATCCATTAGTCCAAGAGCCTTGAGCAAAACTACGCAGGAGATCATCCAGCGTCCACTCACTTAATCTCTCTTCTAGTGCCTTCACGTATCCTCGCTTAGGGCCAGACTTCCTCCGGACTTCATCGTATGCGCAAGCATGACCCAGTCTCGTACACGTTGAACAACTTGGTTTGGATCCATCACATTTGAGCTTCCTCCTTCTGCATATTATACACGCTATCCTCTTTGGCTTTGGTGCCCCCGAGTCCTCCATATTTGCGTTCGACCCTCCAGTAGGACTTCGAGGTCGTGGGTTGTGTCCGTTGCCTATCATGGGTTGGGATAGATCGTTGAAATAACCATCTGGTGGGTTGTTGGACGCCGAAGACATCACGAGAATCAGGATGCGCACGCCGAACTGTCCTTTCTTCTGTATCAAATTTGTAGCACTGGCAAGTGTTTTCCTCCTATAAAGTGTGGTGTTGGTCGTATCGTCAAATGCTCGAAGCTCAATATCTCCGGTTGTATGGCAGAAGCTATCCTCGCCCCCGCAATGCGATACGTTTCCAGACGATCGCGAAGAACGTGGCGCGATGCTCAAATTCTCCTTCCTCAATACAGTGATGGATCTATCGGATTTTCCGACCAGTTCGAGTCGTGTTTCTCCTTGTTGCGCATGGGCTGAAGTGTTTCGACCTTCGGATGGATCGAGTCGGGCGTCGTAGACCAATCCCGTTTCCGTCTCTGCAATCAATGCAGACGTGCTGGATTGTAGGCACTGTTTGCTCACAATACGAAGAGTCGGCAAAGGTTCATCAAAGTCAGGATAGAGACGAATATGCCATGGTATAGCTGTAGATTTGTGAGAAATTACAAAAGCAAGGAAGTAAGAAAGAGCGCAAAGGAGTTAACAACAGGTACACATGGATCTAAATGAATTGGGTAATAATGGAGACAATCTATCTAGCCTCAAAAGTAAGCTTTCGGGGCAGTGCGTTTTACCCATAGCCGTGGGTGAATGGAGCGAATTTCTTTCAACGATCAGATGCCAGCAATCCCAAGATCCAAGGCAGCACTGTATTACAAGTACAGGTTCCCAAACGTCGTCGTGGCTTCCACCAGCCCCCTTTCCAGGTGCCCCCCCCCCTTCCCCTTCCAGTTGGAGCAGCAAACTCCCGTACAGCAGCGTGCTGGAACATCTCGCTCACGTTCCATCGGCCTTTGGCTGATCTCCATCAGCCTTGCGGTCAGGGTCAGACGAACCAATGGAGTGCCTGTTGCTTAATAACCTTAAATAGCTTTCGCCTTCCACAGCTTTCGGCGGCTGCCAGAGTCGGAGGAATGTCTGCCCGACTCTGAGATTTCCCTGCGTGGGTTGCAAGTGCACAGGTTACAGGTCTGGTGTATGGCACAAAAGTCTTGCAACAAGCGTCTTCCTTTGATCATGATTCATGACGACTCCCCATTCTCGCATGGTCACAAAGTTAATCTATCCCCATTCGCCTTACCGAGTTCCCTAATTTGAACGCTTTCCCCTACTCGAACTGCGTCCTCATCTTTCCGTAAATACCCTCTCAATCCACGTGGCCATGACCTGGATATCAAAGTTGGGCTTCCACTCTCCCTTCGTCTTTCCGTCTCTGCTGGTTCTCTGGGTCCTTCCTATAATTGCCGATTTACATCCTGGTCTGTCGCAATCACTTCCTCGAGCTCTCGAGATCAATTCCTACAATTTTGAGGCTTCCAAATTCGGCATAAGCGAGATAATACCTGCTTGGATGCCATGCGACAAGTTGACATGGACTATTGGCACTGATGCTAAAAACATTTTCCCCGGTCTCTCCATGAGTAATCTCCAGCCCATTCCCTTCATCGCTCCCCGCAACGATGTAGCTCCCATCAAAACTGAAGCTTATGCTTCGAACTGGTCCTGTCATGTCGATAATGGTCCGTTGACAGATCCATTCTGTAGAGTCCCAAAGCGTAATAATAGAGTCTGATCCACCTGTCGCAAGTAATCGACCGGTGGGTTGCAATTCGACGGAGAGGCATGCCGATGTGTGAGCATCAAGAGTGAAGGCTGACTTCGGGTTAATCTTTGAATGTAGAACTGGTTGAAAATCGGGGTACGACAGGATTTTAACACGACCCTCTCCAGTAGATAAAAAGATCTTAGTGCCGCTGTGGCAGAAGGCAATTTGGTTGGTCTGCACCGTTTGTTTGTGGGATGCAATGGGCGTCGGGCTTGTGGGTGAAAGAACGAAGATTGTATCAGTCTGTGGCTAGTAATTAGCAAGATTGTTTAGATTAGGTATTGAGAAGCCTGTTTAAGCTTCAATCTATGAAAAATTTGAACCTACCTTGTTACCAACAACCAGACTTTCGCCATCAGGACTCCAGACGAGCGTGAATGCATCCCCGAGTCCTTTGATTTCGTTGATTACAGCTTTGGTTCTGACATCCCAAAATTTGACCACACCGTCATTACTGACACTGCAAAGCTCAGCATCCTTCACTGGATTGAAGGCAACCTTCTCAATTGGAGCCTGATGACCGCTAAGAAGCGTTGACTGGCGCACATTTGGCCGCTCAGGGTTCCATCTTGTCGAGATTGTCAGCCTCAGCTTCTTTCATTACAAGCAACTAGGGCAACTTACACGCGCAAGGTCTTGTCTGCTGAAGCTGTCGCAATCAAACTTCCAAGCGGATTCCATGCAATAGACCGCAGTGCCCCGCTGGGACCCCGAGAAGCAGGATCATTGTAGATCTGAGTCTTAAGGCCGCCAAAGTAGGAAGGGAACCTTTCTTTGGAGACACTTGGACGTTGACGGGGGGGCATGGGTGCCATCTTGGGGGCAACTGTAATCGTGAGGATGAATAACCAGTATTGAAAGAAAGCTCGAGAAGGTTGGTCAAAGGAGCCAGATGTGAATTCTGGTTCAAAAAGAAGCAACAAACAGAGGGTCAGGCTCAGCCTTCCATTCAGCCAAATTTTATGAGATTCACAAAAATTTTGTTGGATTGGTCCCAAAATATTTTAGAGAAAGAAACAAACTGAAGTGTTAAAAAGTAGTCGATATCGAGAACTCTTAGTTCAGGCAATAAATTCAATATACCAATCGATGAAACTGAATCCTACAATCTGCCGCTATTCCTAAAACGGAAACAAACATCACTACTCCAAAGTCCACTTGACATCGACTGTCCCCTATGCATAAAATGCATAGATTTTGAGAGGCTACGTACACTTCTTTTTATTCTATGCCAACGGGCATGCGGCCTTACGAATGAAGCAGAGGTCTTCTGCGCGATGTACTGGCCGATTGGAGCTCCGAGGATCTATGCCGCGAGCAACACTGCAGCGCGAGATCGCATCGTGCAATTCGACGACGATGCTGAGTCGCGAGAACCTACGGAAGGCAGCGGTTCGCTGGTAGATGCGAGCGTAGGATCAGAGGAGCTGTCGGAGGACGAAGCAGAATCAGGCCTCTCGACGCCATTATCTCCAATCACCCCAGGAATCAAGCCAGTTGAACATGATTCTAACCACCGGTTCTCGACAAAGGTTCTGGGCCATGATGTGGAACTCTCAAGGGCTGTAGAAAATCAATCTCTCCTGGCTCTTAGAATTTCTAGAATAGGGCACTTATTCGCGGTCATCACGTCGAGTTCCTTGACAGTATGGCAAACGAAGGTATGGAACCACTCCCTCGGTATGGTCGGTCTTTAACAGCTGCATAGCCCACGGCAATTTTAGCAGTAGTTGTTCGATCGGGCAAATCCATGAGTACATATGGTCCGAATGTATCCCTTCTTGTCCGGCCTGATTCAGGAATCTTTGTTGTTCAAACTTCCCAAGGCTACCTCATAACCTACACCTTGGCCACTGATCCCGACTCTCGCGTTTATCGACCGTACTTTTCAAGTAATACCAGTGGGCAAGCGCGGAGACACAGTAATTTCAGTGGAAACAGAAGCCAAGGAGGGGATAGAATACTCTGGGGCCCTGGGGAAGGTGGAGGGGTCCGTGAGGTCAGCATGCGCTTCCGAATGGTCATAAAGGTTGATGCTGGAATTGGTAAAGCGCTGGCTCTTGATGATGAATTGGTAGTCGCAACACAGAAGCCGGCCGCTGTGCAGTGTATCAGGTGGACACCGGATAGTGCTGGGAACCAAACGAGGACAGAGCTATTCAGTCGCATGGAATGGCTGCCAAAAAAGACGAGTGTGACAGAAATGATACATGATCGGCCGATGAACTTATCAACCTGGATTACTTCTGATGGAAGAGCTTATGCTGTACAACGGCTTCCAGTACCCAAAGATCCCAGTGCTTCTCAACGACTGTTCAGGGGTTATTGTTTTCACACGCCTAAAATCTCAGAGGAAAATGCCATTAATGCTGCAATCAACGCACGATTCTCGCTCATAGCTGTTGGATGCTCAGATGGCCAAGTCCAAGTCTACACTGCACGAGATTATGTTGGAAACATTCCTGCGTCGCACGTCCATCGGCCTACTGTCTCGTCTCAAACCTCTGGTCGCTTGACGTGCTTGACATATTCTCCAGATGGATATTGTCTATTTGCTGGCTACGAGAATGGATGGGCTACTTGGAGCGTATTTGGAAAGCAAGGAGCAACGTCCTTCGGTATCGATAGAGCTATTTCTCAAGAACAGGGGGAATCTTGGCTGAACGGTGTTAAGGAGGCTGCCTGGCTCGGTGGTGGCTCTGAGATACTACTAATTGGCCAAAACGATAATCGCCTGTGGACAATGGAGATGGCAAGAAGTGCAGTCTCTGGATGCTACACTTCGGCAAATATATCACGGACTTTGCTACAGACTACATCCAGCGTGATGGTCTATAGAGGCTATGATCTCCCAGACCTGACAAGTATATCTGCTGAATCTTCACTCTGGCATACCGCTCAGATACCTTCCAGCTATCTTGTGGACCAGTGGCCGATCAGGTGTTCTGTAATCTCGGCAGATGGCAGATATGTGGCGGTAGCAGGCCGTCGTGGTCTGGCACATTACAGCATCAATAGCGGAAGGTGGAAAACATTCGTCAATGAGAACATGGAAAATGAATTTCAAGTTCGCGGAGGGATGTGCTGGTATCAACATATTCTTGTTGCTGCGGTGGAAGCTGGCGACTCTTTTGAGTTGCGGCTCTACTCGCGAGAAGCTCCTCTTGACAATTCACACACGCTATATTTACAAACCCTTCCCGCTCCGATTGTTCTGATTGCGCCATCTGGAGACGATTCGTTACTTGTCTACACATATGATAACTTACTTTACCACTACATCTTCACAGCTGTCTCTGGCGGCATGAAGCTTGTTCAAGTCGGGCAAATCGCGTTTCACGGAATAGTCAGATCTCCGGCTCGAGTTCGTGGGCTTAGCTGGATTCTTCCAGATGATCAACTACTGGATGGCGATCCTTCACAGGACGTTGCGGTAGCGACTGTGCTATTCCTGGTTGATGGAAAGCTGGTTCTCCTCCAACCGTCGCTTGGCGAGGATCAAAGATTAAAATATGACATGCGCGTCATAGCACAAAATGTTGAATTCTACGCTTTGATGAGAGATCTTCCATTTTCCAGTCCGGTTCGCAGCCATGAGGCACCGCATGGTTCTAGCAACGGAAACGAGAATGCTCATGACGAAGGGAACGGCCTTCGAGATTCGCTTTGGTTATTTGAAGGTAACGACGTGAAAGTATGGCCTGATATCCAAGATGTGCTTCGCTCAGCACCTGCAGAATTGGGAAGGGAGCTGCCTCCTATGGTTTCAATTCCAGTCGACTTCTATCCTTTATCAGTCTTGCTAGGCAAAGGTATTATGCTCGGACTCGAGCCTGAACTAGTGCAGCGCCGCGACGTGAATTTCTCTTTCTTCAAATTCATGATTAGGGTCAGTCACCTGTTCTATAATGTTAACAAAAACATGCTAACAAATTCCAGACTCATCTCTTCATACCTCAGGTTCTCGAATTTCATCTTTCTCGTTTCGACTCGTCAGCGGCATTGCACCTAGCCCACCAATACAGACGACTGGAATATTTTGCACATTCTTTAGAAATTCTTCTGCACAATGTCCTAGATAACGAAGTAGATAATACTCCTCCGCCAGAGACGGCTCTTTTGCCTGGAGTGCTGTCATTTCTGTCATCATTTCCTCAATATCTCGATATCGTTGTGCAATGTACACGAAAGACGGAGTTACGATCTTGGCGTACGCTTTTCGCATATTTACCTCCTCCACAAGAATTATTTGAAGAGTCGCTACAACGGGGCTCATTAAAGACCGCAGGTGGCTACCTACTTATCTTACACACTTTTGAAGAGCTCAGTTCTAGCTCTGAACAGTTGGTTCGATTACTCGCGAGAGCCAAAGACGAAGGTGACTGGGAATTGTGCAAGGAACTTGCGCGATTTTTGACTGCATTGGATGAGACAGGAGACACTCTCCGAGAGGCTTTGGAGATGGTTAATCTGAGAAGTCCTCAAGAAGAGAGAAACAGTACCAGTTTCATGTTTCAGCACACGAAGTTGACAGTGCCTTTACGCAGCAGAGGCCGATCTGGAAATGGGAGTGGTGGATCAAGCGGTAGTGGTAGTGATCAGGATGATGGGCCAAGCCGTGGAGGAAGTCCGCTTAGTCCCAGAGCAACAGGAGATTATTTCTCAAATGCGTTAGCTAGAGGATGATTTTGGATTTTGCGGCATAGCCAGGCGTTCAAGGGCATTTCAATACAAAGGCAGGAGTTTTGCCACGGTTCGTATGGTCATTTAAGTGTATGGACAGAGCATGAACGATAAATACCTACTTGTATGAATGCAGATGTTCCACATGTGTGTGCAAGGACTTTGTAAATCGTGGCTTTGAATTAAACACTCCTTGACGCTTTAAAACAAAGAAGTTGCTCATTTGCTTGTATTGAAAGTCAGGTCATTGCGACAAGCAATGGTGAAAATTATTTTGAGTACAGTTCAAGAAGATTCTGTCTTTATAGTGCAAGTTCTGTCGCTAGATACCTACGCCACCAACCTGGTCCTGGTCTTTCCTTGTCTGTAAACGGGAAGTCTGTGGTGAGTCGCCAAGGCTGTAAATATCCGGCTAAAGCTGGTTTAGCGCCAAAAATGCCCCTCCATCTCGACCCAGCCCTCTGGACCTCTACGAAACTACAACCCCCGAACGACGTCGACGCCAAACTTCCTCACTACACCACCGTTGTTGCCCGAATCTTCAAAAGTGCGCGTACGGCACCATGGACGACTTCAATAGTGAAACCGACAGCGATTACACCAGCTACTGGCGAGACTGGGTAAGTGTTTATTTTTCTTAACTTCGGTTTCTGGAGGGGTGGGAGTGCGGGTATTGGGGTGTGTGCGTGTGCATTTCACCTTGGGACAAGATGCAATTCGAAAGGGAACGTCGAGAGAAACCAACGTGTCTGTGAGCTTGGCTTGTTGTGCTAGCGAGGCTATGATTCAGATGTTGCCATCGCGATCATATCATACCGCACCACAATCAGAAACTGCCCCACGCAACTCAGCGCCCTCCCATGCCACCGCAAGCTTGAGAGAAACAAAGCCACGATATCATTCGCGAGATGTCTTCCCACGAGGATTCAGAGTTGCGCCACGATGAGACGGACAAAGGCATGGAGTCTTCCAGCAGCAAAGCCTCCATTGCGCGAAGCCAACAAGGACCTACCCACTCCGAATATGAGGAGAATAACCTTCAGGCTATCTTGCACGATGTTGCGGAGAATACTACAGGCGAAAGCACAAACCCGAGTGTTGTAGACATTGGCTCATCGCTCGCTGGCTTGACTATTCCTGACGCTTCCTCTGTCCAGCCTATCCAGATTGCGGCGGGTGAGAACATATTGACAATTTACGGTTCTTTCCTCTGGGGTGGTCCCTACCCGACCAGCTCGAGTTCCGATGCTTCTGGATTTGGTCCTGACGTAGTTATCATTTATCAACACTGTATGACGTTCTGCTAACTTTTTTCTTTCTAGTTCATCTCTTCCAGAGGAAACGAGTACTTCTGTGAGATCGACGAGGATTACCTTACCGACCGATTCAACCTCACAGGTCTTAATGCCGATGTCCAATACTATCAATACGCCCTCGATCTGGTCACGGATGTCTTCGATCTTGACTGCGACGATGACATGAGAGAGACGATTGAGAAGTCTGCTAGGCACCTATATGGACTGGTCCATGCTCGCTACATTGTCACAACTAGGGGTTTAGCAAAGATGGTAGGCTAATTTAGGCGACAAAAACCAAGCATAGCTAACAATAGAATGTAGCTCGAGAAGTACAAGAAGGCCGACTTTGGCAAATGCCCTCGTGTTATGTGCCACTCCCACCCTCTCCTCCCAATGGGCCAAGCCGATCTCCCAAACCAAAAGGCAGTCAAGCTGTATTGCGGCAAGTGTGAAGACGTCTACAATCCAAAGTCCTCCAGACACTCCGCGATTGATGGCGCATATTTCGGTACATCCTTCCACAATATCATCTTCCAGGTATACCCAGCCCTCATCCCCGAGAAGAGCTCTGAGCGATACGTCCCCCGGATCTATGGCTTCAAGGTCCATGGCCCCGCCGCCTTGATCCGATGGCAACAAATGGAGAAGGATGATATGCGCAAGCGACTCCGAAAGCTCGAGATCGACGATGGTTTCAAGGCTGACACCGAGGATCTTGACCCGGACGACTCCGAAGAGGAGGAGGAGGAGGATTTGGATCTGGATGGTCCTGGACAAGCTTCAGTTCCCGCTGTCTCGTCCGTTCCAGCTCACGCAGGTGGAGGAGATGTGCACAATCAAATCTAATCCGAGAACTGACCTCCTGGTCTCACGATCTCTTCACAAACATGGCCTTCATCAATTACTGGTCTGATGAAGTTGTTCAGGACCTCGGTTGTACATTTGTGGCTCTGAACGATTTCTCTTTTTTAAACGAACTTCTTCTTCTCGCAGAAAACATAGGGGTTGGTGGATGGGATTGATGAATAAATTTGCATGACTAGGCGTTCTTCATTTCTTTGCTGCTTCTCTAATTTACTTTGAGTTTGATTGAGCACTGGAAAAATTACGGCGCGGAGTTACCCCCTCTTCTGTTTTTTTAACTTTTGTTGTCGTGGATGGAAAGACGATGAAACGCGAGCATATAAACGGAAGGAAAGAATGCATTGCTTGATGAACCTCTCAATTTCTGCGCCTTCATGACTAATGACTGTGATCGTGTATTGAATCGTGACTGTCGATCTGTGATCTTTCTAGCGCTCATCAAAGGATAAACAGCGGCCGAATTGCAAGGCGAGAAGGAAAGAATGCTCTTGTCTTGGTGTTGATCAAACGAGTCTCTTGTATGTCACGGGCAGCCTTCTCTGCCGTTCATTACAATTGAGTATGGATATACCAACCATTGTCACCCTCTCCTACATCCATCCTTTATGGGAATTGGCTTTTTTTTTCTCCTGATGCCGTATATTATACTCAACCGGCACGAGTAATAGAAAACAACAACAAGCTGGTTTAGGTAATTGTGAAATGTTCTTTCAATTTCTAGGATTCTAGAATTTGTAGAGTATCCATCTCCATTCTATTAGACCTCCCCTCCTTGGCTGTAGTGTACAACATTACCTCCACCACCCTACACATCTCACACAATCAAACTAGGAGACAAGCTTTCGTACAACTTTCCATCCAGCAGTGAATCATTACACCAGTCAAACCTCTTAAACGCCCAGCCCAATGCCCCCTTACAAACGCCATCTATCAAAACAAAACCGCCGATCTAATCTTCATGATCATACATTAACCCACACGCCTAGAGCCTATTATTGGGATTTCTACTTCCTCTGAAAAAGTCGTAACTCGTCGTGCCATCGTTATCATCTTCGTGCTGCGGCAGATTTCTATATCCTTGTGGTCCACCACCTAGGAAACCCGGAGCTCTCCTCTCTTGACTGTCATCTCTCAGATATGATGGCGTAGTCATAGGCATATCTGCTGCTCCTCTGATGAGGCCGTCATGACTATCTTTCCTTTGCATATCAAAAAACGGTGACCTTGGGCTCTGGTTTCCGATATCACCAGCACCATCATAAGCATGTGGAACCGGTTTCCGATAATTCGTTGGTGCTGCACTTGGAGTGCTTGGACGAGACCCAGGGGAGCTTGACCCTCCAAACATGTTATGAGAACCTGGAGTGTCGGGACGAATGATATCCTCTGCTCTGCCATAAAGAGCACCACCACCGCCATGCTCTTCGCCAAATTCTGCGCGGCCTTTGAAGTATTGAAAGTTCAGACGCTCCTCCGAGACAATTTCGAAGCCAGGAACCGCTCCTCCTGGGGCTTTCTTACCAGGGTGTCCGCCCTGCATGTTGTCTAAACGGAACGTGTCGGAATAGCCTGACACGGAGGAGTGTTCGTCTGATCCAGTGCCATTGCTGTTCGTGAGGCGGCCGCCATATATGCCTGCCAGCTTGTTTTGAGCTTTCGCATGTACCATGGGAGTGATTAAGGATCGGTAGAGCACAGGATGGCCAAATCGAGTGGCGAGTCTGTCCTTTTTGGATCCGTCGTATGGGCTTGGCCGAATGTTCTCCGAGTCTCTCAGCGGACGCACGCTGTAGTAGTAGATTTTGTCGTCAAATTCTCGGTTGCAATACCACTTGAAAGCAAACATCAAGAATGGCAGAGGGACAACAGCATATGCTTCCATATGAGCTCCATCTCCATGTACCCAAACGGCGAGAAAGACGATAAGGTTTGAGAGGATAGCAGCAAATACCATCCTATTGAAGAACATGCGCCAGAACATACCTCCAGACTCCGTTTTGGTGATAAAGATATACAAAAGTAAATACTTCTTGAGGTACACATCTAACACGAAATAAAGAGCGCATGCTGGAATCGCAAGAGGCTGAAGTGTAGCGAAACATAATGTAACTGTGCTGTAAAACAGGAAGTAGTTATAGTAGCTTGCGTAATCAAATGCTGGAGGTGCCGTCAATTCAATCATCTCTCTTGGGGTAGGATTCGAGAATTTTCGAGCACAGAATTGCCAGAATAGGGTCCAGAGTTGTGCCAGATCAACAGCAGCTCCCAAATTGCGTTGAAGCAGCCAAGTGATCCAGAAAGGAGAGATGTCGCAAAGAGCTATGAATAGCTTCAATGCAGGTTCGTTGTCCTTGATCGCCTGCCAAGTATCCTTGCCACTGCTCGTTGAATCAACGACATTCGCAATAAAAGTCCATAATGTGGCAAAGACAGAAAAGATGATCAGATAGTTGAAAACGAAGAACGTGTATAACTTTGCTGCGACATGCCTTTCTCGCTGGGTTTTCGTTCTATCACCAGCCTTCATCGATAGACGTCTGAAAATGATTGGTAGAACCAAGTAGACCAAGGAAGTAATTGCTGGAGAAGCGACACCCTGAACCACTGACCACCAAGCTGTATGTGCTGATAACGACCTTTGGAAAGAAGGCCAGACTTTTCCGAGATTGGAAAGACGGATTAGAAAGACGGATATCAGAGCATTTGGTGCAATCCATGCGAGTGTCAACAAAGCCACCCATAGAGAGTTCCAAAGTCTGCGGGTTCGTCTTTGCGCTTTGCTCAGTGGCATATTTTGCCAGATAATATCGTTCGGTCTCGGCGCAAGAACAATGCTGGTTCCTTCGGGATGCTTTTTTCTTGCAGCAAAGGCAATACTGTGAGCCTCGGAAATTTCTTCGTAACTTGCGAATCCATAGGGTAAAGGGTTTCGATGATCAACTGCAAGGCGAACCTCCTTTATCTCTAACTCTAGATCCTTGATGCGTGCGGTCAGGTAATCGATAGCATCCACTTTCTGACCTTTTGGATATGTCCCCCAATCCGGGTCTTTTTTCGAAGGCTTGCAAGTTGGTCGCTTTGCTGGAAGCTGATCTGGGTTTTTGAGATACTTGGCTAGATGCTTTTCTAAATTCCGAACCGTCTTGCCATGTTGTTCAATGAGGTCTGGAAGTTCCTTGACATTTCGTGCAATGGCTGTTCTGGAGAACGACGAAGATGGCGCTACTTTATCAATCAACTCTCCGATACCTTGATCTGATCGCCATTCTTTTGGAATATCGTTAATCTGTACTTTGTTAGAAAAGAGGATTTGGAGACAAGTAGAATTCTTACCATCAATGTACGCGCATGCAATCCAGATTGATACTCGGAACTCTCGTAGTACTGTCTTCGAAGTCTCACTATCACTCTATAGTTCCACCACAGAAAGCCAGCGACTATGATATTGAAGAGCCAGGCACAAACAGTCATTCCCCAGTTAGCCTTCCCAAAAGTATTGACCGGGGTAACTTTGGCGACAACTTCTATTTTGGAGTAATCTCCATATTTCGCGGCCGTAGCAAGGTTTATAGGAATCAAGATTCCACATCCGACAATGGTCAAGCACAGAAAGATATTGCGACACATTCTCAATATCCTTAAAAACACTGTGGCGTCCAAACCAATCAGAGGGATCAGGTCTTGTTCTTTCGTCCGAATGATTGGATGGATCCAGGCAAATATGCCCTTACCCATTGGTGGTGGAGCATGTTGTTCATCTGCGACTTTGAGCTTGGGTGCGTAGACAAGCGAGTTGTAGGGTCGTAGGAGGGAGAAGCTGAGCGCAAGGAGGAGGGTGAAGCCGACCGATGTGGCCAAACTAGCGTAGACGGAGCTTTGCGCGAGCTGAAATGCAAGTCAGATATGCATATAATTTTTAATTTGACCTCCAATGCAAGAGCCATACATACCTGATCAGCAAACGGATCTTTCAGCAGATCGAGCAACTGGTCACCGCCAGACTTCTGCTGCCTCTTGAGCACCATCCCAAATGTTGCGACAGGCCCCATAGTGAAAATGAATGCCTATGGCAGGCCAGAGGCCAAAGGAAGTTTGGTGAGGGATCGTATCCAAAGGACGACGAGTGGAATAGAAGAACAAAGAGGCACTCCGTCCTATTAATATGTGCCGGATGGCTGGTGGCTCTTGATTACAGAGAGGGCGGACAAAGATGCAGACTGCGGGTTGCTGAGGAATGCTTCAGTTGCGAGTCGGATTGGGTTCTCGGTGATATGTTCGCGGATAATGATGGGGAATTCTAGGAAGGATACACTGCAAAGCGAGAGACGGGAGGAAACAATAGGGAACGGGGTGGATTAGTTGATTGATTGCTAGGTGGATAGGTAGGTAGGCGTGATGAAAGAAAAAGGATATATTCAGGATAAGAAAGAAGAGAGAAGCAAAGTCTAGTTCCAAGGTACTGTACCATCGCAAAGGTCGCGGTCGCACCCACCCCTCCGTAGCACCAGAGTTCCAGAGCATAATTGCTCGGGTTGTTGTGGAGTGGTCAACCGGTCCTGATTTGTGTGCAGGGAACAACGTCACCAGTTGAGATCTTCCACTCGGCACCCCGAAAAATCGAGAAAATTGGAGAAATTTCGACAAAAATTGGAGACAGCGTCCCAGACCAAGATCATCAAGTCCTCGGCCCTGATTTTTGCATAACAAGTCACTTGTGAAAATTCCCGTTCCTATTTTGAACAGACGACCGCCAGGGGAGATGCGAGTAATCAGTCTTGGCCCATGATGGATCGAGGTTGCAAGCTACATTCCACTCTACAGGTCATCTTCAACTGATGCATATTACCAATGTGAGAGGCCAGAGGTGTCTCTGGAATCACAAAAACCTTGCACAAGGGCGTATCGTCGGCGTTGGAGGATTTGATCAAGCGCATCGGGCTCCAGTTTAATTGAGTTTAGAACGATTCGTATTCCAGCCTAGAGCTGCTAACTCGTACTATGTTGCCAAAAAAGTAAATCCTGCGATGCTGACAACCAAGTCAGACTGAGGTAGATAACGCCATATAATATTTGACAGTAACACGCAAATATATCCACCCATCCAAAAACGCCTGCCCAAGTGTCATCTACCATTAAGCGTTGATACATTTCGACGACTATTAGGCAAGACTGAGTCCTTCCAATATCTCCATAACCGAAGCTTCAGCCTTAACCTCGTTCAATTGCTTTCTCTGCTCTGGATATACTCCTAATTGCCTGGGGAAGTTGACCCGAAGAATATCCATGACCCAGAGCGCTTCCTTGACACGGTCCTTCTCAAGGAGATAGTTCGCCGAATCCAAGCCAAGCTGTATATACCCACGTCTAAGGGCTGGGGGATGAGACTCTATAGATTTTAGGAACTCAAGAGCCAAATCAACACTGGGTTGTGTAGGATGAATCAGACTTAATCGGGCAAAGAAGTAGGCTTTTGCTTTCTTATTGCCACAGAAAACAGGCAAGAGACTGATGAAAGAATCAAAATCTGATGCACTGGGGAGTGCGCGTGACGACTGTGCAAGGGCTTCTGTGGCGAGGTACCTCCCAGGAGGGCCAAGTACTTGAATCATCTCTTTGGCTGGAACATCTTTCAAATAGCCCGCAGCTCTAGACATACTCATAAACGCATCGTTCAAAGGGCCATGGCCCGTCGATTGTGCGGTGACTAGGAACATCAACGGGCGGACAATTTCTCTTCGAGCTTGTTGCCGTAAGGGGTGTTCGAGGACGGAGAGGGAAGGAATAGCCTCGAATGATCTCTTGATCCATGTCCATACTGCCTCGTCTAATCCTTCAGCAACGAGGTACTCCGTCAATATCTTACCAAATGCTTCGTCCTGCAGAAATAACAAGTCGTTGGCAGTTCCGCTTGACTTGAGCCATTTGAGCACTTTGAGTCCCGCTCCTGATTCCCTCATGCCGTCTCTGACACTAGGCAAATCTGATTCTACAATAGCCCTCTTGTGTGCTTTAAGGAGCACTCGTGCATAATGGACGCTCATCATTCCCTTCGCCACAGCCAAATCAAAGATTTCCATAGGTTGCAGTGGTGACTGCGAAGAGGGGATGGAGGCATGATTGTAGTTGAACAAGGGATTGCTCAGTACCGCACGCATGTGTCGATCCGTAGGGTTCCTCCATGATTCTGATGAGGACTTTCTCCTAGGCCTGACATGCTCCTGATGTGTTGAATCTGTGGAGGGGTGCGCCGGCCTGGTTTTGAAAACTGGATGCTCGGTGTCGAGGTGCTGTCGGAAGGAGCTCGTGAGGAGATTGAGGAGCTGTTTCGATTCTCGCGTGCTCAGGATGGGGTGATGTATCTTGAGCTTGTGCAAGAGGAGGGTTTTGGAGGGATTGAACATGGTGATATGGCGCGTGTATGCGAAGAGGCGGACTTTGTGTGGTTTTTGCGACGAGGCGATGGGAGCAATGGGCTCTTGTTCTAGTTGCCCATGCGATTGCAGTCTGTATGCAGCTTCGTGTGTATGGTAGTGTGAAGCCAGGGAGTTGTGCTCGGAATGGTGCGATTCAGATGTCTAGTGGCCACTTCAGTTGCACGTCGTCTGTACCGTTTGATGCGGCGGGGATGTTATGCGTCGACCATGCCATACCATGATTTTGGAGTGTGGAGAAGCAACACGTGACAACATTCCATCAGCAACAGCCAGTGGCCTCTCCGAGCCTCTTCCCTTCGCAAGCCTGAACGCCTTGAAGATCCCCCCTTGAAAGTCAAGTCCGTCTTCATCTTCACCTTTGATTCTTCACACCAAACCAATCACTTCAACTTTTGTTTTTCATCCTCTTCAGCTGGGCCCAAAGTGAAGATCGCCACTTTCCAACCCCAAACTCACTTTCAGTAGCCTGCCCTGCCTGCACCACCCTGAATCTGAGTAGCAGCACTGCTTCTGTCCTAGCGCATAGTACCGGTACCGTCCAATTTTTGAGGTTACCAGCGAAACGCGACGTCCTCTTCAAACCAGCCCAGCGTCATATTTCTTCTTTGACAAGAAACCAAACCCCCAACACAAGCACCATCAACCTCTCTCTACCTCACTGTTCCCCCATCTCCTTTCCTTTTCGCCTGATTCAAACACACAACATCCCCCCATAGGTACATCTTGCCATGTCTGAGGTGCAATCACGACCCTCCGCTCCTCGCGGACGGGGCTCAGCTCGCGGAGGACGAGGAGGTTTCTCTTCAAGAGGAGGCCGCGGCGGTAGAGTGCAGGCAACCAACGGAGACAAGTCACACGCAGATTCAGACGCTGCCGCATCGATTGAGGATGATGGCGAGGTCGCTCAATTGAAGAAGAAGTTCGGCAGCAAGGTCGGATTGATCAAGGAGATGTTCCCAGCCTGGACGGACGAAGATGTTGTTTTTGCCCTTCAAGAAACCGACGGCGATCTGGAGACAACCGTTGATCGTATTTCCAGCGGTAAGAGAGAATCCAATTCGTTCCTCTCGTCCATGCGCACCACCTTCCGCACCACCAGTTTGCTCACTCGACCTCCTACTGACTACATCTCACCCTAGGCTCAATCACACAATGGGGCGAAGTTGCAAACACAAAGAAAGATCGATCCAAGTCGAAGGCCAAAGACCCTCATGCCACACCCTTGACTGAGTCCGCAAACCACAGCAGAGTCGCTCGCGGAGGCCGAGGCAGCTTCGAGGGAGGCCGTGGAGGCCGTGGTCGCGGCACAGATCGAGGCAGAGGCGGTAGAGGAGGCCGAGGAGCAGCAGTCGCACACACAAACGGCTCGCACAAGGAGAATGTTGAAAACCTTCCTCCCGCTGGAGAATCAAACTCGTGGGATACTCCACTACCAATCTCAGAGGATGCGCCAGCTTGGGAATCCGAAAAGCCTGCTGCAGAGACCGGCTCATGGGAACAGCCAGCTGCACAATCGAGTTCATGGGAACAACCAGCTCCATCATCTGCCGCTGCAACTGTTGCTCATGCCGCATCGAGCATCATTCCAGAGGGCGTCAAGAAGAGTTGGGCTAGCATCTTCGCGCCTCCTCCCCCTGCACCAAAGAAGGCCCCAGAGCCAGTTGTCGAGAAGTACGTCTCAATTAAAGATAAAATTCCACAGACATTTTGCTAACACTCCACTAGGCTACAGGAACCCGTCAAAGAGGTCGAGCCGGTCCATGTCCCTGAACCAGAGGTAGAGGTAGTTGAGCCTGCTCCTCCTTCTCCAGTTGTAGAGGCTGTGAAGACTCCAGTAATTGAGAAGGTTGAGCCAGAAGTCATCACACCTTCCAAAGATGAGCTTACGGAGACGAATGTAGAAAAGATTCTTGATACTTCTGGTCCTGCACCATCGGCAACTGCTGCTAGCACTGCTGCAAGTTCATGGGATCCCCGAAATGCCACCGCAAACTCGACCCCTTCCGCAACGCAACAAACCCCAGCTGCGGTTCGCCCTACTCCAACCAGTGGATTCCAAGCATCGGCTTTGAAGGCAACCGGCTCATCTGGACGTACTCCAAGCTACCAGCGACGAGTGCTAGATCAGGAAGAGGCAGTCCGTATGCCAGGTAACCGAGAGGTCGACCGCGCAGCTGTCCAGTTTGGTGCCTTCAATCTTGGATCTGGAGAAGAGGATGTTGATGGTGATCGTGAGGAGGCCGAGACACGCGCTCAACCCCCACAACACTCACCCGTGGCCCCAAGAGCTGCGCTTCCTCCAGCACAACAAGCTGCAGCCCCAGTTTCCGAGACTTTGCCAACTCCCAAGCAAGCTCCAGGTCTGCCAGCTGCAACCCATCCAATTGGTGAGAAAACAATTATGACAAAAGAAAGTCATGCTAACTTTCTAGCAGCTGCTCCTGGTCTCCCATCTCCAGCTCCATTGCAGAGCGCTCCAGGTAAGAATCCCGATAACTATATAATCTAATGTACAACACTAAACATGTGATAGGTGCCACGCCACAAAGCATTGGTCAATTCGGCCGATATGGACAACAATCCAGCGGCCAAGAGCCATCTTCACTTCCTCAAAAGCCTTACGATGCCTTCAGTCAACAAGGTGTCTCAACCCACAGCCCATTCGAAGGCTACACCAACCCTCAACACTCTCAATCTCAGTCCCAGCCTCCGACCGGCGCTCCTTCGGCTACTCCTGGAGACTTCTCTTCATACTATGGTGGTGGCGCTAGTGAGCAACAACGGCAGGCATATAATGCTTATTACCAACAGCAATATGGCAGCCAAGGTCAAGATGGCCCTGCCTCCCAACGAGCCTTCAGCGGTTATGGCCAGCCCGAAGGATCTCCATTCCCTCAATCGGCTGCTCAACAAGCTCCTTCTCGCTATGCTACCGCAGGTGAAGGTCAGAACAGTGGACATAATACACCTAATCCCGCTGCCCAAAACCAACACCAAGCCGGTCAAAGCGGTCAACCACAACAGCCCAGTCACCCACAACAACCTCAGGCTGGCGGCTACCCATATGGTCACCCATATTACTCGAGCCCATACTATGCCGCTTACATGAACCAGTACCAGCAATATGGAGGAAGCTATAATGCACCATACGGTGGTAAGGGCCCAATTCATCAACAATCTTACCAAGGATACGGTATGTCTCCCGGAGCTCCCTACGACCACTCTTCCTCTCCTGCCGGCGCTGCATTTGGCGGCTCTTCTCTTCATGGACGTGATAGCGCTTCGGGTGGCGAGTATGGCCGAGGGGGATCTGCGCAAGCATCGCAAACCCAACAAGGTCTTGGAGGCAGCAATGCATTTGGAGGATCTCATGATACTTTCGGTCGCAACTCCGGCTACCAAGGCCAGGGTGGATATAGCGCTCAACAGGGAATTCAGCAAGGCTCGACTGATGATCTGAAACCATTCGGTGACTCCAAGTCTGCCAGCGGCCCAAGCCCATCATTGGCGCACGCAGGTCGTCCCGGATCTGCAACCAACACTGCTCCTGGTTCTGGACTCCCTCCACCACAATCTCAACAATACGGTGGTTATCCAGCTCACGGTCAACAAGGACATGCCATCCATGGCAACCAAGGCAACAGCCAGTACTCAGCCGTTGGAGGTGCCGGCGGTCACCAGGCTGGCCAAGGTCACCAAAACACCCCATACGGTGGTTATGGCGGTGGATTTGGCAATGGATATGGCGGCGGAGCATATGGCAACAACAGCCAGCAACAGCGGGGAGGCTGGGGAGGCAATTACGGACACTAATTTACGACACAACTTTGTAGTCGCACGTCCTTGGTAGATTGACCTCTCGGTCTTCGTCCGGCTGATACCTTTCTTACCAACAATGTGTTACTACTGGGAGATAGCAATTGATTCTTTTTCTTTGGTCATTCTGATTCTGGTTCATCATTGCGATCTGGAAATGGGACGGAAGAAAAGAATGGTTGTTCTGGGTCGCACTCGTCTGTACTTTGATCTCTTTTTTTTCTTCCGCGCGCCACTCTTTCTCCCCTGGGTCATCAAACAACGCCCGCTGTTTTCAAATAGTTTTTTCCTCTCTATCTCTCTCACGGCAGCAAGTCGCCACACACACACAAGCAATCTTCTTTTTTATCTGCGCACGAAAAAGCATCGTCGGGATGGATACGATACGTTCGCTCGCATAGGCGGGGGGAAGTGTATTTTTTGCAATGGCGGCTGGTATGAATATGGCAAAGACTGATATGGATCTGATGACGAAGGAGCAAGTGTGGACGAGGAGGGCACGCACTGGTCATTGTGCTTTGGAGCGGAGGGTTTGGCCGCAACTTTGCTTGGTCTGGTCTCAATGAATGACATTTGACTTGCAAACTGCTTGTGATGATCTATGATATGTGGTAGTGATGGGCGATGATTCCACGGTTGTGATAGTAGTCCAGGTGCAACAAACACAGTATTGATATCCTACAGTCAAGTCGAGAGCCCAGCCTTGGAGTGATGATTGGCGCGAGGGCTCTCTCTCCCTCCCCCTATTCCGGACATTTGATCCCTCGCCTGCAGCTTCCCCGCATTTTGCTCGTCCTGTTCCTAGGGAGCAGATCTGGGATTCGCTCAGCTTCTCCACACTTTCGTTTTAGCTTCTTCCTCGCCTCTGCTCGCCTCCCGTTCTGCCGCCTTCTCTGTTTCTGGGCATCGCCGGTTGGAGAGTACGGCGACTCTCCACTCCACCTTCTGGCACCGGAAACCGTCAACCAGCACCAATAATGGTGCACGCAACTAACCTATCAGTATGGAGAGCAAAGTGTGGGCTTCCTCACGCCGTGGTACAGACCTGCGCAAGCTTCTCCATCAGCGTCAATCCCTTCCCGAAGCAGGATTGCCGCACTCCGGAAAGAGGGCTAGAGCGAGAGAGGTCCAGTCCAGTGCAGTCCAGTGCAGTCCAGTCAGCCAGTCCAGTCCCCGTACAGGACGAGGTGGAATAGCGTCATTTTCGAGCTCCTCTCCGAGACGTCACTTTCCTCTCACACAAGCTTCGAGCCAACGTCGCTTGACTTCCCAGCTCATCTTCTCTCCTTTCCACTCTCACTCCCACTCTCACCCTCACTCTCACTCTTGCTTCTACCCATTGATTCGTGACATCGTCCATTCATCCCTCAGTTTCATCCCCTTCATACACTTCTCTTCGTCCTCTCCGGAACCATCTGCCCAAAGCTCTTGCGACCCACGGACGCTTTTACGTCATCTTCCAGCCATCATGTCTGCTGAAGTTCAAGAAGGAGACAAAGGTAAGCAGCTGGCGCATTCATTCCTGGTCCCCAATTCCATCATGGGAAGCAATTTCCATGTCAATTCCAATCTTGCGATCCTGAAGTGTCTGCCAATCCTCCCAATTCCTCTATACACGAACATGTAGCTCCTACTTCCCCTCCCGCCAGCCCTATTGAATAACTACATTCCTATCTACTGACACTCCTCTTCCTTTCTACAGTCAACTGGGCTTGGGGATCTTCAAATCCCTCCGGCACAGCCGTCGAAGTCAAACCAGGCGAAGTCACCGTCGTCTCGCACCGCGGCAATGAAATCTCCAAGACCGGCTCCGAAGAAAACCCAGCCGTGCACATCGAGCGCTCAGGAAACGACGTTGTCAAGCTAGCCGACGAATTGAACGTCACCAAGAAGGCTGACGGCGCAAGCGAGACCGAGAACGAACCCAATGGCAATTCTACTTCAAATGGGACCTCCGAGAAGAAAGAGGAGAAGGCAGATAAGGAAGACGCCGAACCTGCTAAAAAGGAAGCTTCCTCTAAGGAAACCGAAGAAGCTCATATTGGCGATAAGCGCAAAGCTTCTGAGCCCCTAGTTGAGGATTCGACCAAGAAGTCTGAAAATGGCGATGCGGAGGTCCATGCCGATGATGCGAAGAAGCTCAAGACTATAGACGGCGAGGCCGCTCCCGCGCCAAAGGAAACAAAGGAGAAGAGTAATTCTCCAGCAGAGAAGGATG
The DNA here is from genome assembly GCA_037074945.1 of Tetracladium marchalianum. NCBI lineage: Eukaryota > Fungi > Ascomycota > Leotiomycetes > Helotiales > Tetracladium > Tetracladium marchalianum. Next base: position 58,217 of record JBAMDN010001428.1, read on the forward strand.
ACGATGACGATGACGCACCAGCCGAGAAAGACGACGCACCCGTCGAAAAGAAGAAACCTGGACGGCCAAAGGGAGGTAGCACCGCGAAGAAGGAAAAAAAGCTCCAGTCCTTGGACAGGCGCAAAGGCAGACTCGCAGCCAAGGTGCAGCTCCGGATAAGAGTCTATAAAAATAAGTTTTTTCTATTTAATGTTTTGATAGTTCCTTTTTCACTTGGGCTTTCGATCGTCATGGGGATTGGAATGGTTGGGGACAAAAACGGTGCTTTGGTTCGGCCCTTTCTGCTTTCGCCCTCCTTCTGAAAACGCCCTTTACGCTTATGCTGGGATGAATCTCGATGGCGTGCGGCATGGACAGGAAGGAACCGGTGCATTCAAGGCGGTAACCTTTATTGTTAACCAACGTAGAACGAATGAATAAATGATGCACGAACAAATCAAAATACTATATATTTCCTGTAATGCTGAGTACTCGCGCGTGAGTTGAGAGTGAGAAGAACTCAAGAAGTCAAGCGAGATGATGTGCCAAACAAACCATAAACCCTCGGCGAATACTGTTGAATCCAGATCAACGTGTTAAATGATGTGTTCATGTGAGAGAGACCGTTGTTTAATACAAGCAGTCTGGAAATTTCTTGAACTTTCGTTCCAACTTCCCAGTGTGATTCCTGAGCACTAGCTACCACACATTCCACCAATTCATCGTCTTTTGCTTTGACATTGAGCCATGGTACATTTCAAGAACTTCTGATATGGGGAATTGCTCAGATTGTCTAGTTTCATAGGTGACTTGATTAAAAGGATTTGCTGTTGCTTCTCGGGATCTCAAAGATCACCTACCTGGCTGTGCGGTACTGCCTACCTCACTGATGAAGAGAGTAAGGAAGGTAGGCACCAACTATGATGATAGAGAGCTAAGCAGAAATCTCATATGGAGAAAATTGGTATTGTAAGGCATACGTATTTTCAATCTCAAGCAGTCATCTCCCTCCCTCTATTTTCTAGGTTCGGGGCGGAGCATGTTACGATGAGACGCGCAGGTCGCATCAACTGGCTATCTATCTATCTCACCCGAAGTAATCCAGATCCAATTGTAACGCAAACTCCCAGCCAGCGAACACTCCCTCTAACAAAAAGTAAAAAAACCATCCTCACATCACATCACAAACTTCCAAGACCTTGATACTGTTTCAAACGTTTTGTCTTGTTGTATTGCAGCTGTACCTGAGTTGTTCACATCAAAAGGCACGACCGCTCAAACCCCAAAAATATATACATAAAAATCCCACCCTCCGCCCGCAATCCGCCGAAATCTCCAAAAGCAAGAATGTGTGTGTGTCTGAGTTATTCACTTCAAAAGACAACACTATCTTCAAACCCTCAAAATTCGAACAAATAACGGAGGTCCCCTCTCTCCCCGAGCAAGAATGTTTGTCTGAGTTATTTACTTCAAAAGACACCATCCTCAAACCCAAAGATCGAACTGAAACTCTCCTCTTCGAGACTCCCCTTTTCTAAAATCTTCCTCCACATATGTTGACTTTGTCACCTCGAAAGCAAAAAACGCCCAACATGAATGTCTGTTATCCAAGCCCTGGATCCAATAACTCCTCCCTCACGACAAAATATAAGAATAAACACCATCCCAACACCGTTCCACCTCATTATCATGAATCGTCGTTGTCGTCATTATTATATGATTTCATCGTCTCCAAAGAATCCTCCTCCTTCATTGCCCGAGCTTTTGATGCCTACAGGTCCATCTCCCCCCAGCCACCAGTCACTCGGGCCCATCGGCGTTCGCGTTCTAAACCATCTCCTCCTTGAAACTCTCGGGCCTCTCATATCATCGAAATATCTCCATATTTTGTATAGGACGTTACCAGTGTGTCCGCCGGTCCACTGATCTAGCTTTGTAGGTATGGCCCAAGGGAAGAGGGGATCGGTTGGTTGCCATGTATTTACGGACGAATACAAGGGTTTGCAGTACACTTCGCACATGACGGATTCGGTGATGTACCAGGTGAAGAAGAGAAAGAGGATGAGCCCAAGCCACGTGAACTTCCAGTTTCTTTGGTACCAGCTGCGGTCTTCATCCTTCGGTGCAGCTGCGTCCTTGATCCAAAGACGAGGAACAGGAATCTTGATGTATATTGTGTTATCTTCTGCCTTGTGAGCGATCGGCATGTTGAATGAAGAGGATACTTGATGTTCTAAACGTTCGATGCCCTGGCGTGCGTCTCGAATGCTGGATGATGTGTTTTTGAGATGTTGATTCATACGACCGAGCATGACCTGTTCTATCCTTCGCTCTCGCTCTTTCGCGGAAAGTGGGCGTCCCTTTTCGTCGAAATCGAGGTTGAGAATGGGTTCGAGTAGTCCGGACTTTTCGTCATCTGGCTTCTGCCCAACTGCAACGTCGAGAAGACCGTCGAAATCTTCCAATGTGGAATCCTCGATTTGTGCCTCAAGTTTGATGCGTCGTAAATCTTCTGATGCACTTGTGGGCATTGCGCTGTTGATGAGTGGAGGTCGTGTTCTTGATGTGCGTTGTTGGGACCTGGAACATCCCTGTTGCGAAGTAGGATTTGAAGACGATCGTGGCCGTCCTGCTCGGAATTCCGACCTGATCGCGTCTCTGTGACTGCTTGAAGCAGAAACAGATCGAACGTCATTCTCTCCAGCTTCGTAATAAGGTTGGATCGTTCGCTCCTTTCGGACGGTAGGCGCGGGCGTTTCAATGAACGCGCCTGTCACTTTTGGTGTGGGAAGTGTCAACGGATCCTTCTTCTTCGGTTTAGGCGTCTCATCGAGCATGTCGTCTTCCTCATCTGAAGGCGACGGAGAGGGATAACGAATCGAGTTTCTTTGAGAATTAGTATCTGGAAGATCGAAAAGTCTCGACTCGGCAGCTATACGCTCTTCCGGATCCGCCTCTGATCTAGGCCGTGAGTTATTCCTACTGTGACGCTTGAAGCCACTCGTAACTTCCAAGCCCACGTCAGGTGGTAAAGGAGCCTCTTGCTTAGGCTCTTCCACAGCTTTTCCAGGTGCTTCTCGCAGGCCGCCATCCTCACTAATCACAACTGCCTTGTCACTCTCAGTAGGTTTTTCAGCCTCCTTCACTGGAACACTCTCCTCCAGCGGCTTTGCTGAATCTGCCTCCATTTCCTCCACTCTAGCTGGTGGACTGCGACTGCCGCTCCCACTAGCAGCTCTAGACAGTTTTTTCAACAGGTCGAAAGAATCCTCTCGTTTGTGGCCAGATTCTTCACCGTCTTTGCTTAGGCTCTTGGCTCGATAGGACCGCGCACTGAAAACTGTAACGGGGGTGCCTCTGATGTGCTCCCCTTCTTCTTCCAAAATAGTCATCTCATACTCATTTTCCTCGGGTTGTTGCCTGCTGGGTTCTGGTGTCGAATTTCTAGGGTTCGGATGTGTTATTTCTGGAAGCACGGACCTCTCTTCCGAATTCCTCTCCCGAATTTCCTCCAGACGACTTGTAGCAACACCTCGTGCTGTCAAACTCTGGATCTCTTGGGCTCGCAACTGATCGAGTTTCCTGACCTTTAATTGTGGGCTCGTGCTGATCTGGATCGAGTTTGCTGTAAAGTCGACATCGCCATCCCAAATTCTGCTCTTTTCGGGAGAGCTGTATCGTGGTTGTGCTGATGATGGCCGTGATGAGGGTGGAGTTGGCTCTGAGGGTTCTTCAGTCGAGGGAAGTGGCACTTCGGCTGCAATCTTCAGAATGACTTCAGATTCAGCAGGTCCAGGATACTGGATTTTGACAAAATCGGGGTTCGTGATTCTTCTGGCCCAATTCGGTCCAGCTCGTGCTTTCGAACCCCATTGCTTTGGGACGTTCAAGGGTGGTTCCGGCTCATCAGCATATATATCGCTCGTCTTCCTTTCTAGCTCTCGTGCTGTCCCGATCACCCTCCCCTCTTGTTGGTTGGGAATGAGCTTTTTGGCGAACAATGGTGTTGTACTCTTGGCCAGCCTGCTAATTCGTGCATCATTTGCTGCGTTCCTAGCTCTGATTTTGGCCATCTCATCGTTCGGGTCCATGGCAGACTGTCGATCCTCCCTTCGTTTTCGTTCCGCTACCATACGGTCTTTCTTCCTCGCCCTCCAGTTCTTCATGTTCTCCAGCTCCTCGGCTGAATAGTCTGGCAGTCCCATTGCTCTGTATTTGGCATCCTTGCGCGCCTTCGCGCCTGGGCTCGGGCTTCCTTGTCTCGAAGTTGTCGTATCACTTTCTGAGCTTGTAATTGGCAATTGCGCATTCAAATCCTCCATCTCGGCCATTTGATATGCGCCTGTCAGTGTGGAGAGTGGTTTCTGCTCGAATCGCTGGCCTGGGGAGTAGGTCCTGCTTCTCGGAATTCGACTTTCGAGTTGAAAGGAATGGTCGTCCGATCCCCTCCTTATACCCTCAGAGGTTTTTGGTCTGTATCCTGGATTTGCATCTGCCATCTGAAATGCTTCCGTGAGACCAAACCTCCTCTCGTTCGACAACGTCCGTCCTCCAGACGACCAATTGTTGCCTTGAGCATCTTCGTTGTTCGATGGCAGTTGCGCCTGTTCGTCGGCAGAAGAGCTTCCAATGCTCATCGCCCTCCCTTCCTTCTCTTGCTTCATCTGTTTTTGAACCGCTTGTCTCGCGCGTCGATCTGCGTTGACACCGGCCCAGGTAAAAGGTTCTCTCTGCCCACGGTTCACGAATAATGGTGCGGGAGTAGGACGCCAGCTACGCGCAGGTTTATGTTGTTCTTCTGAAATCAAGTAAGTTGGCGCGTTGTCGCGCTCTTGTTGAGCCATCCTGCTTGACGCGCAGAGATTCGCGGTCATAAAAGAGAGCCTTTCATGCTCGAGTGTAGAATTTCAAACAGTAATTGCAATTCGATGCGCAAGGTGATTCGGTGACTGGAATTGGGGTTCGTGAATCGTGAAGTATTGTGGTAGCAAGAGAAAGCAAGATTGAAGTCTGGTTGGCTGTGTATGTCGAGAAGTGTGCAGGGACCGAGGCGCGTTTTGAGATGGGTGCTCTTCAAGACCAAGACCATCAGTGCACATCTTACTTCCAGACCCGGCGCCAAGTCATGATCAAGTATTGACATAATTGCAGCCAAATGCAAACAGCGTGAGCAATGCCGATTTGTTGTGTGTAGTAATCCTTGATGCGTAGTGCTATTTCTTATGGTTGTGAGTATAGTGAATTCTAGCGCCATGATTTCTTGCATCACTTCTGTTCAGTGATACGCACCTTCTCTCCCAGGCGTGAGAAGTCAATTCACTTTCAAGTTTATTTGCACTAGTTTATCTGCAGTTACTTTGTTCATTCACTGCAAGCCTCACTTGATCTTTACTTTACAGACAATAGTACTCTAAGAGCCAGAGTAATAATCAACCGTTAAGACTGTGGAATGCAAAAGTCTAGTATTTGAGCAGAGTAGATTGGATTGGGATATCCCCGAAATCATAAAAGCCAAGAGCCGAAGATACAAAGCAATTGTTTCATTCTTTATTACTCGTTGCACTAAAAATATAACTGATCTAGTCTGTAACAACAACGTTCTTGAATCGAATGTTATCCTTCATTTTCTGATGCCGAAGTAATGCCCCCTCCAATCCCACCAACCCAGGCAGCTCATGCATCCACATCCACGACTCACTTCAACTCCTTCTCCACGGTCACAGGCGCTGTACCTTCAGTTGCCGGTACAGCAACCTTCATAGGCAAAGCACTAGCTTTCTTCTCATCGAACCTCCAAATTCCTCCTGTCTTATCGGCCTCGGGAAGAAGTCCAATACTCGGACCTAGCGTGTTCAAGAACGGGCATTCCTCCACAAGCGAGAAATACCTCCTCTCCCACACCCGGTTCTCCTCCTTCTCTTGCAAACGCAACTCGCGCTGTGCTACTTCAATCTTGTTCTTCTCCTCCCCAGTAAAATCCATATCTCCTGCAGCGATGCCTTCTGCGACTTTGGCCCAGGCACGACGCGATTCCATCGGGTCTTGCTCCTCAATTGGGGCGATCTGGAGTTTTGTGACAGGCGTAGCTTCAGCATCGTATTTGTCAATGACGACACCTTTCTTACCCTCTGTGATCTCAAATGTCTTGTTCCATTGTCCGCTGATGGAGTAAAGAGTATCCTTCTCCTTGCCAGTAGGGTACATGGTCGCCGTAAAGCTGTTCTTCTTCCCTGATAACCATCCTTTGCCGCTGTAGTCAATTTTTGCAGTGAATCCCGAACTGCTTGTAATGTAGGTCTTGTCGTTGAGTTCCACGAAAGGAGAACCGAAAATAAGTCCTTCGATATGGAGATTGGGTAGACTGATCAAGTAGGTCTCATTGAATGCTGGGATGGTGAAAAGCGCATGTCCAATTTGCTTGACGTGGATTGTTCGTGCGAAAGATGCCTTCTGCGCATTGTATCCTTCGAGAAAAACTCCATGTTCCTTATTCGAGATTCGGTATGCAGTTGCGGGAGGGTGGTGGCTACGGACTTGTTAGTGATCGCCTATATCCCTTGTTTGTGCCTCTAAGTCTACCGGATAGAGGAAACTTCTGGACGTGGGATCCCATACCTGACCTGCTCAGAGATTAGTTCAGTAGTTCCAGAACTATCAACCCATTTCCCCAAAAACAGCTCTCCCAAGAAGGGATTCAAAGGCTTCTTCTCATTTCCGTACTTGTCACTGCGACTTGCATATTGCTGCTTCAGTGTGCTCAAGAACCACTTCAAAACCAATAAGGCTCGTTTCTGTGGATCTTTTTCGTGTGCGGGGGCGACAAAGATGGCCGGGTGTTCACACCAATATGTCGAGAATTCAGTGAGGGATGTCGAGGAGAGGATGAAAGGAGGGGCAGTCAAGGACGACAAGTCTCCAGAGAAGGAAGCGATCGATTTCAAGAAAGCGCTCCAGGAGCCTCTATTCTGCGCAGAAACTCCGGCACCCTCTTTCTCACTTGAAGACATGATTGTTGGGAGCTGGAGACAATGATAAGTATAGGATGGGGCGAAAGGGTCTGAAAGGGGCGGGGGAGGGGCCTGAGGCTGGTAGTAGGTACCTAGGTTACAAAACAAAAGTTTAGTAATTTGTTTTGAAAAGTTGACGAATGACAGCGTCGAAAAGTTGAGTTTTCTAACAGAAACAATTCAGTCTTATATTGCTGAAGAATCTGGAAATCTAGGTATGTTGAGGTGCGCAGACGTGTGGACGGTCAGGATATCAATGCCAATGCTCAATTTTATTATGTATTAAAAGTCGGGGTTTTGACCCCACGCTGCCAACGTCATTGATTGTTGAAAGGCTAAACCTCCAACACAGCCCCCTCCAGATCGTGTTCCTGCGTGCCCAGCGCAGACCTTTTCAATTTAGTACAAGAATGGCGAATTGTAACCAAGATTCTGCCATCCCTTCAAAGATGGTGTATCGGAACCGGAATTAGGTATTCTTAATCGCATACAGCGATAAAGCGCACAGTCGTGGCCAAAGATCCGTTTAGCATCACATTTATAGCGTTTTTATGCAGTTCGTTCTCATGATCATTTGTCAGACATTGGTCATTGTTTGGAGACTGAACCGCATTTCATTTCTCTGCGTAAATTCACAAGTAGGACAACCTAGGCTACTATATCGTATAACCGTGCCCTCTCCCGCCACCAACCAAAGACACCAAAGCAAATCAAACCCTATGCCAATTTTTCATCGTCGCAAGTGATCAATTGAAGCGTTTATAGTTGACCAGCAGTGTTGAAGTCCTTAAGACCCTCAGCAACACGGACGGACATGGTCTTCTCACCCTCACGAACCCAGACACGGGGATCGAAGTACCTATTTATTCTGTCAGTACTGGCTTTAAAAGTATGGAACGCGATCTTTAAATTGTGATTTGCCTGGTTCACGTTGTGCTGCCGGTAGATTTAAACATAGATGACTTACTTCTTGTTTGGCTTCTCGTCTCCGTCTGGGTTACCAACTTGCTTCGAGATGTAGTCCTTCTTGTTAAGAACGTAGTCTCGGATACCAGTCAAGTATGCGTATTGCAAGTCAGTATCAAGATTGACCTTGACAACACCGTAGCTAATAGCGTCCAAGAATTCCTGCTTGGTAGATCCAGATCCACCGTGGAAGACCAAAAAGACTGGCTTGTCCTCCTTTGCTCCAATGGCATCCTTGACAAACTTCTGGTGCTTACCAAGAAGTTCTGGGTGGAGTTTGACGTTACCAGGCTTGTAGACACCGTGAACATTACCAAAACCAGCGGCAATGGAGAAGTAAGGGGAGATTGGAGAGAGAGCCTTGTAGATGGCAAGGATATCTTCTGGTTGAGTGTAGAGAGAGTTGTTGTCGACATCAGTGTTATCAACACCATCTTCTTCACCACCAGTGATACCAATTTCCTATTGAATTTTTAGAGACCTATTTTCCTTTCCTAAAACACGGGGAACGTACCATCTCGAGCCACTGCTTCATTGGGGCAGCACGCTTGAGGTATGCAGCAGTGGTGTTGATGTTGTAGTCAACTTCCTCCTCGCTCAAATCGATCATGTGGCTGGAGAAGAGAGGCTCGCCGTGGGTCTTGAAGTAAGCCTCATCAGCGTCGAGGAGACCATCCAACCATGGGAGGAGCTTCTTAGCGCAGTGGTCGGTGTGGAGGACAACTGGAATACCATATGATGGAGCAAGGGCACGGATGTAGTGAGCGGCAGCAATACCTCCAGCGATGGAAGCCTCTTGCTTGCCATTGGCAACACCCTAATTCGTAGTATGTCAGCCACAGCTTCTGATCGTACTCCCAAAAAGTGTATATACCTTTCCGGCAAAGTAAGCAGCACCACCTTGAGACATCTGCAAGATGATAGGAGACTTAGCATCG